>CALYDF020005411.1:0-14382 GCA_944474145.2 Dicrocoelium dendriticum | reverse complement strand
TCAAATATTGATCCAAGATGTCTTGGATCTTTGGTAACCGCGTAAGTTCGTTCCAGTATTGCTTCTCTTTGTTCCTTTTGGTCGTGTTAATCCGCTGTGTTTATTGTTTTATTTAATATTGTTGTATTTTCTATTGTATTAACTTGTGCTTATTTATTCATCTTAAGCCGTCATACCTGCATTAATTTGGTCAGTAATCCTACCAAACTACCTAGCTTTTTATTATTCTATTATTCTATACGTGGCTGTAATGACATCGGTGGCTGGCTATAAGTGTGGTGAGCACACTTGTAGCGTTGAGGTCAAAGAGGGAATGCAATGCGACAGATGCTTATTATGGTACCATAACAATTGCTCTAGATTAGACCAGGACTCTATTGATCTTTATGCCAGACGTTCCCAATTAAAGTGGATTTGCTTCCACTGCGTGTGTTTAGCAGACATTGATTCCCGCTTGATACGAGATCAGACTTTTGATCCAGTTACTCATATCTCAGCTGTGAATGAGTCTGTTAGTAGAAAATGTGTGCATGGACTAGACATTGTCGAGAATTTGATTCGTACCCAGAGCTTGATAATTGAGACATGGCGTTAAAAAGTTGAAGAGTTGCAGTCTTCATTGGAATGTTACTTGAAAGTGCAGAACTTGCCATGGGTAGACAACGAAACGTTCTTATCTACAATAGGGAGGAGCCAGTCATACGGGAAGCTAAAACTCGACGGGACCTAGATAAAAGGCGAGTGCACGACATGCATCTATAGACAGAATACTTTTATATTTTGGTATCAAAAGAGTACATCGTGTTGGCAGCTGGACAGAAACAAGTATGCTCCGCCAACAAGGTTATGCAAGGTCCATCCTGGTCAAGTTTCGGTACCCTATACACCGGGGCCTTCTACTTAACAGGGCTGGGTTGGTTGCAAGTCAGACATACGGTCGGTATCAAATAACACCGGACACACTAACTTTGAATGATAAAGGTCCACGGCTGAGCCAGCTAGAAGGCACTAACACCAGCTTGGCTAACGAATCTGAGGTTTCACACGTTGGAATTCACGGTAGATAGCCCCATGTTACGCAGACACCTAAGCAAAACTCTACCGTCTGCTCTTCTGTGGCAAGGGAAGTCAGCTAGCCTGGACAACTCCCATCAAAAGGCGCCAGTGAGATAACTCATAGTGTAAAAGCATTTTCAATGCTCGGTGTTCAACTCCGCCATCCGCCAAACATCGAGTATGGACTACTCCGAGCGCATATATCCCCCAATTATCTTCGCCACTGCCACCGCAACTATCACCCAAAGTATCTTTGTCACTACCACCTCAACTATCACCCCAATTATCTTTGTCATTAGCACCGCAACTATCACCCCGATTATTATCGCTACAGGCGTTTACATGCTTGCCCGCACTACGTACGAACAGGGTAATTATCGTCATTCACACTCTCATTTCACGTATCCGGCCTTCATCCGGTCTGTGTTTGACCAATCGCATGAACTTCACTTGTCCCATATAACCAGTATACTGTATTCCGTATCGCATTGACGATCTGAAACCCTTCCTTGTTGGTCTCGGACCGAATTGTAATTCCTTTGAAACTGCGTTGAGTGGAAGCGCTACTATTGAGGTTTGTATTATTATTGCCTCCTGATTGTTCGTTAATAGTACCGTCATCTTGTCCAGTGTTCTTGTTCTTTGACTGGCTGGATACGCGTTGGCTCAAGGCCCTTCAAAGCGAATTGTCGCTTACAGTACTCAATACTGCTTCCTCGTTTGGAGTGAAGTTTGAAGTTTCGAGTGCCGTACTCAACAGCATTTCGTTTGCTTTCAACTGGATTCCCGGAATTTGACGGTGGTTTACACCTTGGAGTGAATTGGAACTCACTCTCAATCACATCGGACAATGTCTGCAAAAAAGTTTACTTTTGAAAATCCCATGGATGATGCAGCATACCGGCAAGTCCTTGATGAATATCATGATGGTGCTTCATACTCTGGTTCACATGTAAGCCATAAGATTGAGCATAGCATTATTTCCCGTCGTTCGTCCGCTGTAAGGACTGTAGCAGAGTTAAGAAAAATGCAGTCAGATTTGGATAAGCAGAAGCGTTTAGTAGACCTTGAATTAGAAATGGCCAATCTTCGAGTAGAATTGGAAGAAGGCAATGTCCACTCTAATCTTAAAGTGATATCGGCCCCTAGTTCTGGTGAGAGGAATCGGCGTATAGGCGCTTTTGTTGATCAGTGTCAGTTGTCTGCAGCCGAGGCGTACGATCACAGAGCCAATCGGGGTAGGTCGGCGTCACAGCAGTGCCTACAGCTAGATCTGCCAAAGGTTGAACTAGAATATTTCGATGGTAATCCTGCTAAGTATTGGAAATTTGTAAAGCAGTTCGAATACTACGTCGAAAGCCGCGTGTTTGACAGTGGCCAGCGACTGCTTTATTTGATTCATTATTGTCGTGGCTATGCCAAGGAGGCCATCAGTGAGTGTGTGATGTTGCCTCCCTCTGTGGCCTACGATAGAGCTAGAAAGGTTCTTCGTGAACTCTTTGGAGAAAGCCATGTTGTGGCCAGATCGTTAATTGATGGTCTCATGACTGGCTTGAGGCCACTCTCTGCCAATCCAGAAGAATTGTCTAAATTGTCCTTGAAAATGGAAAATTGCTACATCGCACTGTCGCAGATGAATTTTACTGCGGACTTGAATTCCATTGCAACGATTGAACGCGTAGTGCGTGTTTTACCGAGCAGCCTTCAGGCCCGGTGGGCAAGGGTAGCAGACTCGATCACGCATGATGGGCGGGAGGTCGATTTCAAGGACTTGGCTGATTTCGTTGCCGCGGAATCTCGTGTTGCGCGAAGTAGATTCGGTCAAATCGCTTCGTCAAATGCGTCGCGGCAGCATTTAGATGCCAGACCACCGCTAGTAGAGAACAGACGAAACGATCGTAGCCACGTCCTCTACACCTGGTCAGGTGCCTCTCCTAAAACAGCGTGTTTGAATTGTGGTAGTGATCATGCCACGGCCTCGTGCCGTAGTTTTCTCTCTTTGGACGTTCCTAGCAGGTGGAGGCTCATGAAGTCCAGAGGTGGGTGCTTCAGGTGTCTAGAAACAGGTCACAAATCTGCCACCTGTCAAAATGGTAAAGAATGTAATATGCCTGATTGCAGAGGGCGTCATCATCCACTGCTTCACTCAGAGACCAGACAAGTGACTTCACCGACCGTAGCAAACACTTGCACTGCTACCTTCACTGCACAGCAGCAGGTGTGTTTGGGAGTGCTACCAGTGCGTATAGAAAGCCAAAGAGGATTATTGGAAACATATGCCTTATTAGATACAGGTTCGAATGTAACTTTGGTAGAAGAAGGACTTATAGAAGAAGCCGGCATCGGGGTCACTCCAACTCGTTTGGAATTCACGACGATGTCGGGCACATCCTCGATCGAAGCGGGTTGCGTAGGTTTCACTTTGTCATCCCTAGATGGCACTGGTTCGATTTCCGTTAGGCATGCCTACTGCTTGCCAAGACTGCCCTTGGAATCCGTTATAACCCCGAAGGTGGAGTTGGCGCGCCAGTGGCCACACATGGCGGATATCCCATTTGAGGAAATCCGGGATAGTCGGATCCGAATACTCTTAGGTGCTAACGTGCCAGAGGCACACTGGCATTTAGAGCAACGTCTGGGGGATAGAAATCATCCTTTTGCTGTAAAAACCTTACTCGGTTGGACTTTGCTAGGCCCAGTTGGAGAAGGTAGAACTGCCGTTGATTCCGTACATGATTGCCATATTAGTAGGCCGACAGTTGAAGAACAGTTAGGGAGGTTGTGCAACAACGACTTTGCTCGTGTAGATACAGGTGATCATGCACTTTCAGTGGAAGATAACGCCCCCTTGCCTATTGCGCAGAATTCGGTGCATTTGGTAAAGGGTCAATTTGAGATTGGTCTTCCCTGGAGAAATTCCCGGTCAGGGAGCCAAGTTGTATCGTATTACATAAATAAACTGTCCACTGGATTCAGCACGTTTATCGCGAATCGCCTGTCGGCTATTCATGAAGTGCCAGCACCAAATCAATGGGGGCACGTAAAGTCGGAAGATCATACAGCCTCGCTTTTTTTAGGCTGAGGCATTTGTGGCGTCGCCATGACATTCGTCTCTCCATCAAAGGGCGGTTCTATTGTGCAACTGTTCATGCTGTACTGTTGTACGGATGCGAGACCTGGCCCATTCGTAAAGATGACTTGCGCAGGCTATCCGTCTTCGAGCACCGCTGTCTGCGGTCCATTGCCCGTTTGTGGTGGCAGCATCAAGTAAGCAATGTGGAAGTTAGACAGCGAGTCTTGGGACGTGGAAGCCACTCGCTCGAGGAGCTCATCACACTGCATCAATTGCGGTGGTTGGGACACGTATTGCGCATGCCTGTCCAGCGTTACCCCCGTCGTGCGTTGTTTGCACTTGCTGGACAGGGCTAGAAGAGACGGTCTAGGTGGAAAGCCTACAACATGGAGAAGCCGCATGAAAATGTTGACGAAACAATGGCCGCAGCCGGTTGTTGTCGACTACCTGGTTGGGGTCCGAGAGATGAGGATACTTGCTGGTTGAAAACCTTGGAAGTTATGGCTCAAAATCGATGTTAATGGCGGACGTGTGCATCAGTGTGTTGCGGTGTCCCTTCTTCCTCCCCCTAAAAAAGAACAAACTGAAAAATATTTCAAAAACTGTGAGTGATAAACTTGACAAAAAAGCATTTCTTGTTGCTCTTCTCTTATTATTCGTTTTGTTTTTCTATTCAGCCAAGATTCCGATGGCACAATATCTGTACCACAGATTGTGTATAATATATACAGGTTTGCTGGGCCTGAATTCCTGTGAAGTTGCGACCTCCAGTGGCGTGCATCTATAAAATCGTTCCCTACACCAGGTAGTGCTGAAAACAAACGCACGATAACCCACGTTGTTTCAGTGTCTGAACAGCCTCCTCTGTTCCGCGCCGAAGCATAGTACGTCATTAACAATAGGCCACTTAACCTGCTGACGACAGCCGCTCTTGATCAACCAGTTCTTACGAATAATGATCTGCTGATACTCAGACCGAATACAGAGGGAATGTCAGCAGCGAAGCTTTGTAACGGGTATACACAATGTTGGAGGCAAATTAAATACCTGGCCACACCAAGTTGGAAAAGGTGGAGAAAGCAGCATCTCACGTTATTGCACCTGAGGCAAAGGTGGCCGAACGTACAAAGCAAGGTTGGGCATGGCGACGTGGATTTAGTTACTTCGGATTCGCTCTGTCAGGACTGTTGGCCTTTAGCAGTGGTTGAGAGTTGTAAAACCTCCGAGGATGGCCTATTAAGGACAGTGTCGGATAGACTAAAGCGTCGTGTGTTTGAGCCAGCGACGTTAGAAAGATCTGCCTTATCGAAGGCAGCAAATTGGGTAAGGGCTCAGTCCCGGCTGTGGAATTTCCGGAAGTGGGAGGTGGGTTTTCGAACCTGCTGCCTCCGGGAGGACCACCGTGAGTTCAACAGACCAAAGTGGAGAGGTTAGGCGTACCGTTGTGGGTCCTACTATTTTCCATATTGGATGGAGCAGGTTAGGGTGCGCCAGAGTACCTCAAGATCCCGAAGGTGAAATTTCTGTCCGAAATTTGGCGGGAGTGTAAAAGGATGTTTGATGCTATGTGTTCAACTCCACCAGCCGCCGAACATCGAGTGGGGACTACTCCGAGCGCAAATATCCCCTCAATTATCTTCGCCATTGCCACCGCAACTATCACCCCAAGTATCTTTGCCACTACCACCGCAACTATTACCCAACTATCTTTGTCATTACCACCGCAACTATCACCCCGAATATTATCGCTACAGGCGTTTACATGCTTGCCCGCACTACGTACGAACAGGGTAATTATCGTCATTGACACTCTCATTTCACGTATCCGGCCTTCATCCCGTCTGTGTCTGACCAATCGCATGAACTTCACTTGTCTTAAATAACCAGTCTACTATATTCTGTATCGCATTGACGACCTGAAACCCTTTATTTTTGGTCTCGGACCGAATTGTATTTGCTTTGAAACTGCGTTGCGTGGAAGCGCTACTATTGAGGTTTGTATTATTATTGCTTCCTGAGTGTTCGTTAATAGTACCGTCATCTTTTCCAGTGTTATTGTTCCTTGACTGGCTGGATACGCGTTGGCTCAAGGCCCTTTAAGGCGAATTGTCGCTTACACCTGGCCTGCGTTTGGTTGTAAAGAAACTTGCTCTTGATAGAAATGTGAAGCACATATCTATGGCGGATGATGATAGTGAAGGTGTAGCAATAGGACTTCAGCCGGTGCGCTGAGAAAACTCGAGGCATCATGCTCGACAATAGTGGCACGAATTTCCATGGGTGGTATGCACTTTTTCACAAAGTGATGGGATAAATGAAAACTTGCGACACATTTAAATTGGACCGTACAGAAAATCCGAGGTGCAGTGCTGTTAGGTCGAATCAGGTAAATAGGAGAGAATCCTTCTGGAGCTTATCCAGCAAGCCCAGGCAGGCGAAGCCAAGAAAGGGGTTATCCCGTAATGCGTTACAGCAGACCAGCGTTGATTCATCGACTCAGCCAGCTGATCGAAATGAAATTGTACAAAAGCGGGTTATCCCCCCGGGCTCTACGTCCGAGGGTAAACAACCGTATTCGGAGAGACTAAGCGTGTTGTACACTAATTTTTGTTGTGGGCTTAACAAATGAGGGGAGTTAGTGACGCGTTGTGAGCACGTTGATGTGGCTGCTTTTCCGGAGTCTTGGCTTTCCCCAGATGACCTTATTGGTGAGCAGTTTATAGACTTTGCGTGCTACAGGGCTGACAGGCCCAAGTATCAGACTGGTGGAGTACTCTTGCATATGAAGTGCAAATATGAACACTGGGAGGCTCCATTTACTATGAGTTTTGCCAAGGTTCAAGTGGTATCCTGCTATCTGAGAGCATGGGGTAGATTGGAGATTATAGTATGTGTTTATCGTAGCCTATCCGCTTACGCGAGAAGAGGACAGGGATCTTGGTATGTTACTAGGACAGGCGGCAATGACCGCACCTAATTTTCTGATCGCCGGTGACCTAAACCTTCCGCATGCTGATTGGCATCATGCTGAAAACAGAGATGGTACATTAGCGAAGGAACTAGTAGATTGGATGCACGTAAATGGGTTTTGAGCAATACGTCAATGTTCCGACTAGAAGTTGTGCTGCCAGTACCTCTTCAATCCTTGATACCGTGGTCGCCAGACACGGTCACTTGATTGGCCTATACACGGAGCCACCTATAGGTAACAGTGATCATTAGGTTTTGCCCTTCTCTCTGGACACACCGAGGCTTGCAGAGATCCATCGAATAGAAAGGGAGTTAAATCGTATTGATTTTACGAAGCTGTGGGATTAAGCCCTTCAAATCACGGATCCCTGAACGGGACAAGACCACTTTGGAACAGAGGTGGCTTTTACTCAAAAGTGGACTTGTACAGTTGCTGAACGAATTTGTTCTTCTTGGCCCTAGGAGACATCTTAGGAAACCCCGATGGTAGAGGAGAAAAATTGCTAGAGCGCTGAAAAGGCGCAATGCTGAGTGGAGAAAATATAAACAAACTCGGGGCTTCCGACGTTGGCCGCAATACAAAAAGTGTCGGAATATGGCCATTAAGTTACAGGGGCAGGCGAAGTACTCATATGAACGTAGGTGGAACAAATTTGTGAAAACTTATCCAGTGTCATTACAGGTATGTCCAATCAAAGGCTTCTTTAAGAGGGGTGGTCGGCTGTCTAACCCTGGAGGACGGTACCCAGGCTGTAGACGACGTTGATAAAGTAGAAGCGCTGCTACGGGTCTACCAAAACCTGCATTAGAAGGATAGTTAGTTAGCCTTGCCATCACAGTTGGAAAAGCCCAACCAAATCCGGTCCGATTTTACCGGTAAGTATGCGATAGGTAGAGACTAGGCCGCCTCGATGTTGAGGATAACGAATCGAGAACATTCACAACACAAATAAATAAATAAATAGTTTATTCACAAATTCATAGAGACACACCAAATCAGGCATGATCAAGTCGTCTTTCTGAGTAATAATGTTTCCGTGGTCCATGGACCAGTTTGGTTCTAACGCTCAACACTCTCCACTGACATCCTGTCCCTGACTAAGCAAGGAGGACAAGCCTGGATGCCGGATTCCAAGTGGGGCCTGACAGATGCTGAGAAAAACCTAACAAACATAGCACTCGTGATGGTCCCGAATGCCCTGCGGATCATCCACCATTCTGAACCTCTTGCACCTAGCTTTCCTCCAGTTTTCACTGGATTTAAGTTCTGGAGACGACGTGACCCCTAGGTCTGCAAATTGGGAAAAATGGCGTAGTTCATTACCGCCAAGAAAATAACGCGTTTGGGTGCTATTTGGCCCTATTCGTAAGATGGAAAATTGCATTATTTTTGGGCAACTACCACAGAGCATCCCAGTCCGAATGTTTATCGGAGGCCCGTTGCAGATTCTGGGGTCCATCGAAGTCAGACACTATGTGCCAAAACTTTAGGTCTTTTGCAAACATGAGTGATGGTACCTCCAGCAGTTCAAACAGCTCGTTGACATACAAGGAAAATAACAACCGGCTAAGCACAGAACCCTAAGGGACCCCATCGACTGACGAAAAGACAGACTAGACCCCACACGAACACACATCTCTCCCTTCCAGGAACGTGGTGATCCATTTTAGTGCACTCCCGGATATTCCATGGGACCGATGTTTCAAGGAAAAACGAGAATGTGATACAGTGTCAAACGCCTTGGAGAAGTCAATATACACTACACCTATTGCGTGACCCAGATCCAAAGCATCCGCCCAACATTCGCGTGCAGCTGGTAAATTTGTCATACAGGAATGACCCTTATGAAAGCCGTGTTGCAGTGGACTGCGCAGACCAAACTCCCGCTGGTGGTCTTCAAGCACATCACTGACCAACTTCACCAATAACTTGACCAGTAGGCTTGTCAAACTTACCGGTCTATAATTGGCAGGGAGATGCTTGCCGCCCTTTTAAAACATCAGACACTTGATAGCATTCTTCTAGTCCTTGGGAAAGGAGCAGCTGAGAAGCGCCAATTGAAACAAATACGTCACTAGGCCACCTAGCTCGCTTGCGAGTTCGTACAGAAGCTTATGGTGTATATCAGCCATCCCAGCGAATTAGTAGGAGTTAGGAGGAGGAGTAGTAGGAGTTAGCCCCTGAAGATGGGCTGGCTAGCCGAACAACCTCCTCGTGGTGTCAGCTGGGTGGTTCGGGTTTGACCCGTTCCAGCAAATAGTTCGGCGGCAGTATTCCAGGACGTGGTGGGTTTCGTCTGTTAAGCGTTCTCTCTATACAAAACCACAAATGTCTGCTTAACAACACTGAGACGTGGCGGTCGTGACTCGCCACAAAATAAAGTCACTGCCCCGTGGATATCCGGATAATTCTATTCAACCAACGGACACCAATCGCCCACTCGCATTATGATGACGACATCAAACATTGAAGATTAAAGTAGCACAACTACAAGCACAAAATACACAGCTGCATACACGTACACACACAATGACATACATACCTAACCCTACACAAACAAAAACTGCTTTGGCAAACATATCGAATATTTGCACATTCTTGATCATGCATCGTTATGTCAAAATGAGCATGTCTGTAAAGGCGTGCCTCACCTTGTTGAGAATAAAAGAGTTATTTATTTATTTATTTAACTTTTGCCTCCGAAATTGTGACAATGGAAAAATGGAACAATGGATTTATGCGGGTATAAAAGCTAAAGCTTGGCATATCCCGTAGGGTGATCAGTGCGAAAATCATAGGTGTGAAAAATTCAATGGAAACCAATTCAGTAAAATCGTTTAACGACGAGTCACTACAAGCTTGTAGACTCACCGAGTTTGAACTGTCAAAATAATGATCCACTATAATCCCGGAGGGGATTATGAGGTATGGAGTATTTGGTTAAAAGAGTCACCACACCTTGAAATTCGCATGGGGCAAAGTGTTTGAGTTTAAGGCGTCAAAATATAAATATAAAACCACTGTTGAAAGTTGCTTGGGGGAAAATTATTATTAAAGTATGGATTTTGGATCTCTCAAAATTAGACTGTACCATTGGAGATAGTGCAATGAAGTGAGTGCACTATCAACTCGATTTTTGAACTCGATCAGGTTGGGTGCACTGACTACAGATTTTGGGAGAGCATTCCAGGCTTGGCAAACACGCACGGAAAAGTAATTCTGTCGACATTCCAAACGGCTGTACTGCACTGCCAGCTTCAGATGATGGCCTCTCAGACTGTTGTTGTTAATGAGCTCCATCAGGTGGCGGGAGGTATGATTGGGGTCTGTCAGAATCTGCTAAGCCAAAATCAAATCTCCCCGTAGTCGTCGATATTGACCACTAAATATCCTGAGCAATCTCAGTCTGTCTTCGTAGCGTAACTGGCCTAAACTTTTCACGTTCTTCGTTGCGCGTCGTTGATGTTTCTCTAAATCAGAGGGGTCTTTCCTCAGCCACGGCTGCCAGACTGTATTGCATACTCCACGTGTGGTCGTATGTATGCACCTAGAAGTTGGTGAAAAACGGATGGATCGAGGTGTCCAAATGTGCGCCGGCGAAGGCTCAACTTTCGAATGCTCGCGTTCGATGCTTTCTTTGCTTGGGCTGAACAACCAAGGTCGGACTGAATCAAGACTCCTAAATCCTTTTCCTCAGCAGTTGTGTGAAGCGCATGGTAAGCCAGTTTATAGAAAAATGCTGATTGGTGACGTAAGTGTAATACTCTGCACTTTTCTGTATTGAGTGGGAGTTGGTTCTGAACTGACCGCACATACACCTTATCCAGATCCTCTTGAAGTATTGCGGAATCGTCTGGTGTATTGATCGCTCTCCAGATCTTGATGCCGTCGGCATAGAGCAGGCAGTTGGAAAAAATGAGGGTCGTAATGTCGTTAATATACATCAAACTATCGTGGCCTCAGTACCGATCCTTGTGGCACACCACATTCGACTTGGATTGGGTGGGACAGGGACTCACGCACTTTTACCTCTAAGCTCGGGTGGAGAAGAAAGCTTGTGATCCATCGTAGGAGCGGATCACCATTGCCGAAGCGCTGAAGTTTGCAGATCAGGATTCCATGGTCTAGTCGGTCAAAGGCCTTTGAGAAATCTAGGTAGACCACGTCCACTCCTGCACCGCTGTCAATTAATTTGGCCTAACTCGATCTTGCTAGCATCAGCTTTGTGGTGCACCATCGATTTCGTCGAAAACCATGCTGTTCATGTGCAAGGAAGGCAGACTCTTCCAGATAGGCTGTTAATACGTCAGCATCAATAGCTTCTATAACCTTTGACAGGACCAGGAAAGGGTTAAAGGACGGTAGTTGGCTGGATCAGAAGGGTTACCGCCCTTGTGAATTGGGGTTATAATCCCACATTTTTACCTCTCGGGTACATACGCCTGATCAAAGCAGCGTTGGCAGAATCGCGCCAGAGGCTCTGCTCAACTTCCTCCCACTACCAAATAGGACTTAGGGTGCATGTTGTCGATTCCAGGAGAGCTGTGCATGCGGATACACAACTTCTTTAATACCAACCCCGCCGTGAAAGTTATGTGCGTAAGTTTTGTTTGTAAAACAGCTGCTGACAAATGAACAGATGACCAGGGAATGCATTGAATGTTCGAAGCATATTGCAGCCGCAAGGCGTTCGCCGCACCCTCCGAAGTCAGCGTCATGCCATCTGGCGTTTGAAGAAGAGGGATTCCCCGTTTCGCCTTGCGCAGGTTGTTTACATGTTGGTAGAGCAGCTTATGATTCGAAACCATGGGCTCCGTCAGATGCTGCTAGTATGTCAGTTTATCCGCACGAAAGAGTTGAGTGCAATGATTACGTTGAATTGCATAGGCCGTCCAGCTCTCCATGCTCGGGTGTTCCTTATGGATACCCCAGGCCGAATTCCTCACTGCCATACATTTCCGTGTCCTACTTCGCACAAATGAAACAGTCTTCTAGTGGACAACCTCAGTTTCGGATGCCTCTTCGACGAGAGTGCTAAATTGGTTGACCAAATGTGGCCATGCGATCGTCGGTACTTCGTCTGTCAGAAAGTTCCAGTTGGCTGTCTCTGCAAGCCGAGCCAGCTCATCGTACCGTATGATAACTCGGCTTTCCCGTGTGGTATCCGCAGGGTATTCTGCGTAGCATATATAATCGAAGAGTAAAACTGCCTGGTCGCTGCAACCCAAAGGTGCATCGATGATTAATTTCTCGACCATGAGTTCTTCGTTGGTAAATATCCGGTCCAGGATGGACGGCATTTCTGCTGCTCTGAATCTGGTGGGATTGTCGATATGGCCATAAAGCGGAAAACTGGAGACAAGGTCTCGTAGATCCGCTTTGAACTGTTCCGTAGGTGTCGCTTGAGCATCCAGAGCGTGGATATTGAAGTCACCAGCGATAAGAATATGGCTGTATCTCCTGCTGATCAAATGCCTCAGCGCAGACGCGAGATTGAGGCCCATCTCGGGTGTAGAGGATGCAGGTCGATAAACAACCGCCACCAGACAGACGTCTTGTCTGTTAAACGCAGCCGACACCAAAGAGTATCCTGCATGTTACGGTACACGTCTTCTATGGGCTCACATTGAAGGTCACTGCGGTAGTACAGAGCCACCCCGCCCCCTTTACTGGATCGATCGCGCCGAACGCCGGACATGCCTGGTAGCTCGACCTCCGTGTCAGTGATATCCGGGCACAACCACGTCTCCGTTATAGCGACGAGGTTACACGATTTGGACATTTGACGTAGCCACAGTTCGGGTAGTTTGTTAAGTGGAGTTTGAGCGTTAGTGTACATACAGGACAGCTGCTTAAGCACCAAAAGAGCTTGTGGAGGATTACCCGAATTTGGATTTAAGCTGGCCGATGAAAGGCCGGCACCTGATCGTTTTTTGAGCAGTTTATCGATGAACAGTTTGCGCGGGCCCGCAGCCCGCCTAACGTCGTTCCTGCACACTCAGAACGCTCTTCGACAGTGTCTTTTTCAGTGGTTGATAATCTTGATGCGGTGTCTTCGGCTCCGTTTATTTTATCACCTTGGGCCACAGATGGTGTCACATCCTCCCGTGGCTTCGATTCAATTAATGGTAGCTTAAATCGTTGTCCGATGGCAGTGCATTGTGCATTTTATGCCAGTTACGCATTAAGTTCGCCGCCATCTGCTGGGACTGAACCACAAGTTTCAGTATCCTTGGACCAATACCTTTGTAATGAGGTGAAACGGGCAGTCTAGAAAGCGACTGAAGAATGACTTCGCCTGCAGATAGAGTTTCACAGATGTACCGCCATTCTTCCAGATCGTAAGCTTGAGCCTCCTCCTTCCTAGTTGTTGGTAGCTCGGGCACACCATGAACTAAAATGGTTTTTCGCCAGCTGGCCGTGTTGCGATTGTCTAAATTGTTTTTTCTCGCTGACATTCGCTCCATGGAACATCCGGAAAGATGCGGATCTTACTGTCTTCACCTAGGAGGTGATATGCCGATAAGAGCACCGCCTCTACATCGTCAGTGGATGCCAGTGTTATCCGCAGAATTCGGGGCTCACCATAGTGAACCGAGTTTGGATGTCTCGTCACTCGCGTGATGTTAGTCAGCTTGACCCTAGCACCTTTGCGATCGCAAATGAGATGCCACTGGTTCAGATCATCCTGTTGCTTACCGTGATGACGTCGTGGGTGGCGTCGTCATGGATGGACTAAAACAAGTCTCTGAATTTCGTGCTTGGTCTTTTACACATGTCGCAGATATTGTGCTTAAAGTCTTGTTTACAGTGTCTCTAGCAATGGTCGCTGCGTAAGTTGATTGGCCATTAGAGATACTCAGACTTTGTTGGTCAGTCGGAAGTCTGGTTCTTACCGAGGCTTTGGATAAGGGCGGAACGGCTGAGGAACTAAGGATGTTTTGTTCGTACGTGATGCCTGATTGGTTCGGGGTTCCCAAGCTATTCACCGCTGTGATTTCGCGAGGACGTCTGGCTCTTTTCTTCGGTTTAGTGGCGGTGAGTACGGGAGATGGTAGAGATACAAACATTGCTATAATAGCCTCTAAGGAAATAATTCTTTCATTTAGGCAAAATTCTACTCCTGCAATCCGACAGTCGTAATCTTTCAACAAAGCAATTACGCATTTTACTATGGGAACCGTTGCGTAATTAAGACAGAACGAAACAGACGCAGACAGATGGTTGTGCTTGTTAGCCACAGTAATTGGACTATGCTTAACGTAACACAACCACAATGCTG
>CALYDF020005410.1:0-14363 GCA_944474145.2 Dicrocoelium dendriticum | reverse complement strand
AAATGCGCTCGTCCTTCGCTACGTTTGGCATTCCGGAAACCATTTGTACAGACAATGGTTCGCCTTTTACCAGTGCCGAATTTGGTAAATTTGTCGCCAACAACGGAATCCAACACGTTAAATCAGCCCCGTATCACCCAGCATCAAACGGATTAGCGGAGCGTGCAGTAAAAACTGTGAAACAAGGCTTACTAAAGCAGCGAACGGGAACATTGCGAACAAAACTGGATCGGTTCCTATTCTCCTACCGTTCTACACCCACTGAGGCTACCGGGAAATCCCCGGCGGAATTGATGTTCGGCAGAAATCTGAGAACGAGGCTTCATTTGTTGTTCCCGAACCCGCGTGTTGAAGTGCAGGAGCGTCAGAAAAAGTTTGTGTCTTCAGAGGAATCAAAGCCGGAAGTTACATTTCAGGACCATCAACCTGTTTACACCAGGTTACCGCATGAACAATGTTGGCAGCCGGCGACTGTGCTCGATTCTTCAGGAAGTCAAAGCGATTTGCACCTTCCGGACGGCCGGGTTGTTCGCCGGCACTCAGATCATGTACGCCCCAGGAGCACTGACACACCTGCCGTGAGTCAGTCACACTCGGAGATCGCAGAGCAAGCTGCAGAGCACGACGAACGCAGAACAACAGGGGAAACTCAATTACGCCGATCGACCCGGATTCGCAAACCGATCGAACGTTTTCAGCCATGACTGTAACGTCAGCCAAAACAGGGAGGACTGTTACGTGTTCAACCAATGATCGCTCACTATGACCGTGAACCTGATTGGCCCTACACACACACGTAGATAAGCACGCACACACGCACTCAAGGACACACCCTAACGTTCCGTGCTCTCATGTAAACCGTTAAGTGTTCAGTACACTGTGCGCCAGACTGACGCGTCTTCTTGCTTATTCGCTACGAGTTGAAATACGTACTTGCGGTTAGAGTCCAGTTGTGATAATACTCCAGTTCTAGAAGTGGTTCACCTGGGAGCAGCTCCACACCTAAGTCGTGTCATGTGAACGCGATTTCCATGACTTCGTCAGTAGCGAACTTGAAGAGGAAAAGGGACAGCGGGCATCATTGTCTTACACCGCTGAAGATGTTGAAGGATGACGTTAGCTTCCCGTAAGCCCTCACACTACCTAAGCTACGGATGATAGTTCCTTTTTCCTCCCGCACACCTTTCCTTAGTAGACAGTCCCAAACGGCACATCGATCCACCGAATCGAATACACCTTTGATGTCGAGGAACACGAGAACGGCGGTTCGCCATTATACGTGACAGTGCTCCAACAACTGACACAAGGTGATTATGTGATTGATATAGCCCCGACCTCGATAAAGCTCAGCTTGCTCTTCGCGAATTTGACCTTCACGAGTGCTAGTCAGTCTGTGAAGGATGACAATGGCAAGCAATTTTGAGACGATTGAGATCAGACTGATTCCTTTGTGGCTACCACATTCCGATCGTGAGCTTCCCTTTAAAATTGGGACTATGGCGGAGCGGCTCCAGTCGGTTGGGACAGTTTCCTGCTCCCACAGTTTCACTAGTAACTGGTCTGAATCTGCAACCAAAGCTTTTCTCCCGAATTTGAAGAGGATTGGATGAAGGTTATCTCTTCCTGCGACCTTACTCAACTTCAGCATTGCGACCTCACGTTCGACTTCTGTGCGAGAGGATAGATCCGAACGGACAGCCCAGAGAGCAGGACGATCACTGGTCGGTGAGAAATCTAACAATTCTGGCCGCTTAAATTACCTTTCGAAGTGCTCAACCCAACGCTCCAAGCGTTTTGACAAGTTGTCGATAGGCTGTCCACTCTCGTCACATATAGTTTCACTTAAACTAGTTCTCCTGCTCCTCGTTTCCCGTATCAGACGGAATAACTTCCGGTGGTTACCAAGGGTAGCGGCCACTTCCATCTCTGATGCACGGAGAGGCCACCGGGATTCGCGGTCTCTCTTCAGGCTAGCACGAAGTCTTACCCGTAGGTATTTTCGAGTCTCATTGTGTTCGTTTCCATCCCTAATGTGCCGGCGAGCATCGATAATTTCCAGAGATCACGAAGAGACTCAATTTCCAGGTTGGCATTTGGGTTTACCACATGAGGATTTGCCTGCCGCTAGTAAGGTCTTGTGAACATACGACCAGTGACGTTCAACTGTGTTCACTGGACGCCTACTCAACCCTAATACCAGCGTAATTGGATACGCATTCAGAGCATCTGGCTTCACCAGCTGAATGTGTCTATGCGTTCACAGGGTCGTCTCTGCCGTCCGCCAAAACGCACTCGCAGATCAGCACATACAAGTGCATGATACCTGTTCGCACTTGTGCTCCAATTCGAGCGACAGTTTTGGACGCAGCGTCTCCAGTCGTCTCCGATCGCAATGTGATCGATCCACGTCCATGTCTGGTTAGAGGCCGGCCGGCGCCATGTCACTGTCCGGCGGATGATGTGTCCTAAGTTAGTGCTCGCAAGAAATAAGCGGGCATCTTCACATAAATGAAGTGGTCGCTCACCGTTATCTTTACGGGAGCATACACCATTTTGGCCGCCCAAATGCAGCTCATCGGTAGACATTATTCCAAGCTGAGCGCTCAGACCACCCGCTACGCTACAGTGCCTGTGCTTCTTCTGTATCGAAGTAGTTCGTTCAATTGACGATAGTAGTTATCTCGTACCGAATCATCGTTACAGTTTGTGGGGGCATAGGCAACGACGACAAACAGACACCTATTAGCCCCGCGTGACTTCGAAGCTTTGAACGACCGCACACATCCGGCTATTGATTGGGATCCAACCAATCAGAGCAGTTTCAGCCTGGGGAGTAAGGCCAATACCAAAACCAGCCTGGCCGGTACTCGAAGCTGCATCGTCTCCGGATAGGTGCAATGAGAAAGCCTTGCTAGTGTCATCTGAAGGGGATCGCAGAATGAGCACAAAGCTCGGGTCTTGTAGGCGGGTTTCAGATAAGCAACATCCATCGCGAGGGTCTCTAATGTTTGAGCAAGTGATGCCTGTTGCCTGATCAGCACCAATGTGCGTACGTTGAGGCATGCCAATCTGAGGGAGGATCGAGGGCTACAAATGGAATGCGCTGAATTGCACTTGACCGCTTGGTTGGACATGGGCTTGTCGACAGGGCAAGGGTGACGCTCCGCGTTTGCATGTGAATTGAAATTAAAAGCCAAACACCTGTCATAGCAAGTTGGAGAGGACCAAGAATTGTGGAGTTTAAAACGGGGGAATAAAAGTGAAGTTGGAACGGGATCATAAGAGTGAAAACTCGTAAAGGGAGGAGTGAGAAGACGAGAAGACTTAAGCAGTAGCATCCAAACCCCTATCCACCCTTCTCGATGCAGTAGATGGGGCGCATTTATTTAACCTCTTAGACGGCCAGAGCATCAAGAAATGGTTTGAAGAACTCGTGGTTGTTTTGCCTAATCACGATATGTTTATATATTCAACACTGCCAATTACATTACAATTGGCTGAGTGCCACAACGCATAAGCGGAAAATAATAGATTGAAACTGAAAACAACTCGTAGGATAGAAGAGTCTCACAGCAAGTGCGCCTTTGGGTACGGTCGTTGGCCATATCCTCTAGCGTTTGCAACCAGATATGCTCGAGGTCCTTTGGTCCCCAACCCAGGAGTCGGGAACGCCCAACAACAGCCAGCTTCAACGTTTGCGCCTTAACGCATTTGATACAAGTTTTACATTGGCCTCCTTGTCGTCCCTTCCACCCCACACCTGTGCTCACAAATTGGGCTCGTCGTGGTAGCCGCTGCGTAGGCATGCGGAGCACATGCCCAAGCCAGCGAGGCCTTCGCAGTGAAATGATGCTATCCATCGGTCGGCGGTGTTCGTTAGGTCTGAAGACCTGCCGACAGAGTTCCTTATTACTGATGTGATGCTGCCATTGAACATCAGCAGTGCTTCGTAATCTGCGGTGATCGAAGACAGATAGCCTCTGAACATCGTTTTTGCGAACGGGCCAGGTCTCACAACCGTAAAGCAGAATCGCTCGTACCGTAGCTTTGTCGACTCGTCCCTTGAGAGCGAGGCTAGGTTACAACGAAACCACTGGTGGTGAAGGTTAGCGAAAGTTACTCTAGCCTTGGAGACACGCAGGGGGATCTCATCTGTCAAACCGCCAATACTAAGACAACTCCTAAGATAAATGAATTTGTCGACCGCTTCCAGCGGATACTCCGAAAGTGTGAGAGACGGGCATGCACTTGGCCAGTCCTGTAACAGCACCTCGCATTCGGAAGGGGCAAATGTCAACCCAAATTGGGAGATGGACATTTCAGTCTAAGCAGCACATGCTGGGCGACTTGGAAGGATTCGCAAATCACAGCGATGTCATTTGCGTACTCTAAGTCCAGAAGGCGGTCACCAGGGAGCAGTACAACACCGCAGACTCAGAGTTTTCCAGGGCAGTATCCAGGATCTCGTCCATGGCGAAGTTGAACAATAATGGAAATGCTGGACAACAACCCTGTCTAACACCGCTAGTGAGACTGAAAGGGGGCGAAATGTCTCCGCATACTCGCACGCGACCCGAAGTTTGAGAGTAAATGGCACGGAGAATGTTGATGTACTTCTCAGGTACTCCGCTCTTCAGTAAGCAGTCCCAAAGAACCACTCTGGACAACTTATCTAGACTCCGATCAAGCATTGGTTCGTGCTCACATTTGCATGCGTTTCGGAGGATCACCCAAGCGCGCTCACTACCGACCGGACATCACAAATCTACAAAACCCTGCAATTTAGCCAGATACCAAGCCTCACTGTCAATCTTGCTTGGCTCAACCATTGGGGGTGACCTCGATTCGCAGTGGGCGCAGATCAAAGATGCTTTCGTTTCCGTCAGTATCGATACTTGTGGAGTTGCCCGTCACCCACCAAAGCATTGGATTTCCGCCGTCTCCTTGTCGCTGCTGGGCAAACGCCGCTTGATCCCGTCGGATTCCAGACACAGTGAAGAATGCCAATCCCTGAGTCGAGAGTTGCGTAGGAGTCTGCAAAAGGAGCGCGAAGCTTGGTGGTTTGAATGTGATAGGAAGATGGAGTTTGCTAGTCTCTCTGATAATACCAGAAAACTTTTCCATCTCATTCGAGTCACCGAAGGTGTTCGATGTGGTATAAGTGAAACAATATGCGAAGAGGATGGCACCTTAATCACCAATGTTCAACTGCGGTTAGAGCAATGGGCTGAACATTCTGGCTCGAAGTTTGGTTAGCCCCCAGCTCCATCTGCTATCACTGGCGCTCGCGCTGGGGCCGAGTGGTCTACCCCCACAGATCCTCCCTCTTACTAAGAAATCGAGCAGGAGCTTCGCCACATGAAGGGTTATAAAGCCTCCGGTCCTGATGGTCTTCCTCCACCTCTATTTAAAGATGGTGATGCTTCGCTGGTTCAAGAATTCACTGTTTCGTTCTCGAACGTTCGGCCGAAAGAGGAAGTTCCATCATCTTGGGGTGAATCGATAGTTGTCCCCATCTTCAAAAAGGGTCTGCGCACAATCTGTTTCAACTACAAAGGCATAAGCTTAGTCCCCGTCGTTTGCGAGGTGCTGGTGTCCAGCATACTTCCCAGGCTATCACCAAAGGGCGAATCATTGCAGCGAGAAGAACAAGCTGGGTTTAGCCTTGGTCGCGGCTGCATCGATCAAATCCTCGAGCTCCGCCATGTGTATCACAGGCCAACAATTGCTGTGTTCTTGGACATCCATGCAGCCTTCGATTCTGTCGATCGGACGGTACTGTGGCACTGCCTACTGAGGAATGGCGTCCCCGAGAAATTCGTCTCCATACTGCGCTCTCTCTATGGTCTGACCTCGGGCAGGGTTAGGGCTTATGGCAAGTTTTCGTCTACCTTTGTGGTCTCCAGTGGAGTTCGACAAGGATGCCCTATCTCTCCGTTCCTACTCAACTTTGCCATTGAGGATGTCCTAAAGAACGCTCTGGGGGATTCGTTGAACGCTGGCATTGAGCACCTCTCAGGTAGCCGAGTTGTTGATTCGGACTATGCTGATGATATCGTCTTGCTGGGTGACGATCCACATGCCGTCCAACTTGCACTAAACCGCTTGGCGATTGAAACATCAAAGTATGGTATGTACTTTTCGCCATCCAAATACAAGGCTCACTTTCAAGACTGGCAGATGCCTGTGCCTGCACTCACTCTTGGTGGTGAGACACTGGAGGTTGTGGAGAGCTTTGTCTAGTTGGAAAGTTGCATCACTGCTGTCGGGGCTGTTGGAGACGAGATTTCGATGCGCATCCCGAGAGCACGCCTCCCTTTTTCTAGGTTGAGGTACGTTTGGCGTCTCCACGACATTCCTCTCTCTATCAAAGGGCAGGTCTATTGTGTAACTGTTCGTGCAGTACTGTTGTACCGATGCGAGACCTGGCCCATTCGTAAAGATGACTTGCGTAGGCCATCCGTCTTCGAGCACCACTGTTTGCGGTCCACTACCCGTGTGTGATGGCGGCACCACGTAAGCAATGTGGTAGTTAGAAAGCGTGTCTTGCGACGTGGAAGCCACTCGCTTGAGGAGCTCGTCTCACTGCATTAACTGCGGTGACTGGGACACATATTGCGCATGCCTGTTCAGCGTTACCCGCGTAGTGCGTTGTTTGCGGTTGCTGGATAGGACTGGAAGAGACGGTTTGGTGGACAGCCTGCAACTTGGAGAAGCCGCATGAAAAAGCTGACGAAACTGTTGACCTCGGCCGGTTGTTGTCGAGTAGCTGGTTGGGGTCCGAGATGCGGATACTTGCTGGTTGAAGGCCTGGGAAGTCATGGCTCAAGATCGATGGTAGTGGCGGACGTGTGTTGCGGTGTCTCTTTCCTCCCCCTAAAAAATAAACTGAAATGTTTCACAAACTTTTAGTAGTAAAATGGGCAAAGAAAACTTTTGTTGTTGTTATTTTCTTCGGTGTAAACCTGAAGGAATGACACCGGGAGGCATGTGTATGGGAGCCACGTTTCATTATCGGAGCCGGCCCACACTCCTTCAACAAGCAGAACGGAAGCATTCCGGCCTACTTGGGAAATCATGCACACCAGACGTACACGAGGCGGTGGCTGGACCGTAGCCCGTTCCACACTGGTTGCGCGGAAGCACTCTTTGAATCTAGCACCGTTACGAGGACAGTGCACTCCGTCCCCTCCAGTGACGACCAGCTGTCTCCTGGAGTCAGTATGGACGAGGTAGTGGGTAATAGACAGGTAGGCACATCAAGCGCATCCACACCGGGGAGCTCAAACAACATCTGCTTCCGAAATGCAGGATTACTCAGCACGCAAGCAAACGTACCACATACGCCCCATTATTGGCCTGGATTAGTAAATTGAATGGGAACATACTCATTGTGCCTCTATTCCACGTGCAATAGTGCCTTCTCCGGCACCTGAGAAACCGCTCTTTTGAGCAGTCCACGGAATTCGAATCGATCAAGTTTGCCATGGCTTCGCAACACCTGAAATCATCATGAGTTTGTCATAAACTAACTTTCTTCGTGTTCTGGTAATGATATTTTCAGTTTGCTGGAATGTCGTTTTACTGTACTAAGTTAGCCGTACAAAAACGGTATGAATATCTTTGTCGAATTCATTCGGTGTACATTTACACATAGATTGGCGTCATCCGTTTCCAATGGCAGTTCGAATATAACATATGCACATATGTTTCCACCGACTTCATTATGAACTATCACAAACTGGATAGAGACACATTAGTCCTCATGAACAATACTACTACAAACGTGTGTGGGTTTAGTTTGGAGGCCAGGCTAACAGTTACTTTCACAGGCATGCGACTAAATACCCAATACGAACTGTTGGTGTTCGCCTCTTACGGCCTATTTGACACGACAACTACCACAGTACTACATCAACTAAATCCCGCTGGTCACTGTCAAACTTGCGGTTTTCCATTCAGTGTTCTCACTGTTTTGCAAATGTCCAAGACGTAGCATGGTTATCATCCAAGTACCCATCCGTTTGTACATACCGTTGTGTATCCTCTTGTAGCTATTAACTATTTGGTTACGATCTACTTTAGTACGCCTGGGGTGCAGCTATTCGGTACTCGTAAATTGAACGAATTTTCCCTATGCGCCAATTCCTTTCCGCTGTAATTTACTAAGACACTTACGTACCATTTCCGTTGGCATTACCTTTTTCTTAGTCTACCCAGAAGATTGACCCGTCTAAGACAACTTCTAGCAAGTGCCTCTTAGACAGATGCAATAATGCTACTGCGTTGCACCAAGGCCGTACTTCCTCATTCCAGATAGCAATTGTACCCAAGCACTGGAATAATGATGACACACAAAGATGACAGACCGTGAGTAGGCAACTATGCAGGTTTGTAGGGAAATGGTGCGCTGGAGTCAACTGATTTTCATAAGTTCGGCTAAGATAACGTTGTCGGATGAAGGACGGAAATTACAGTTCTAATTATTCCAACAGATTGAATATGAAACCTAACATGACACATCAACATGTTAATCGCTAGTCATTTACTTGCCGGGACTGTTCACTTTCCACGGATGTTCCGGAGCGATTTAGCTTTGAATGCATGATTTAAGCATTTCGATTCGGATGTCACATCGTGTTGCCGCTGACCGTGAATCGAAATTGATGACTTGTTGCAATCTTAGTGCGCAGTACAGAGACACTTGACCTGGCTACATTGACATCAGATTGCAACCAGAAATACTACACAATGTCACAGATGAAATGTACTATGATCCATCTGTCAAGTGGGACCGTAACGATACACGAACAGATGTTAGCGGGATTTGTAATTTAGGCGTCCCATTTAAACATCGAGCCATCAGATTAATGGTTTTACGCGAGTGAAAATGCCACCAGTCTGTCAGGCTGAAGTGTGGTGTTTATAAGTGTTTGGGTTGAATGAAAGAATAAGAGCCATATTCCACTAGTTTTAGAAAATCGCACGTAGAATTATAAGTAACCAATACGACTGTTGGTGGTTAGTTAGCGTTTGGACGTGAACCTAAACGTCAGGCATACATTTATTCAGAAGTGTGGATATCAACAATAGATTGAGACAGATATGGAAATACGGAAGGAAATGCCATCAGTATGGTTACCAGGTAGAATGATGCACAACTGAATGTAACGTAAAACGCAGATGACTTATGATTCCTGTGTATTGTGGATGCTGTCATTGCTATAAGTTTTCGTAGACGATAATATCATACATTTCCTGATGGCCCCCTTGACGCCATCACATGACCAACATATGTAGTAAATTCCGCTGCTCCCTGTTCTACCATCGGCTTTCGAAAGAGTGTGCAAAATGTTTTAGCAAATTTACAAGAATTACCTTGCACAACATCTAATTATCTAATATCTCAAATGGGTATGTGATGGGTCACCTGGGCACGACGTTATCTTCACAGCAGGGTTTGGAAGGGAACCACTTAGACATGGCTGGGAAAACAATGAACCAGTAAATCTTCATACCCATGGTGTGATTTGCAATGAAAACATTGAGCATTGCATAGTTAATCATATGAGGGTAGACAAATAATGGGTATCAAGAGCCTCGGCAGGTGGCACAGATAAGGTGCTTAGCTGGACTTATGATATTCCCATGCAATCTGGATTTCTCATCGTAATTTTACCACTTACAATTTACTAATAAGCTGTCATCATACATCTCGGTTGCAGTTATTCTTCGCAACAAATCAATTGTTTCTGTGCCGGATTTATTTTCCAATTACTCATTTATTTTAACACTACCGTGCCACCACAGTTGGACCAACCTATTTTTAAGTCAATCTAGATGATTTGCCATTTCTAATTTAAATGGTTGCATGAACGTTTGCTCTTCCGCACCTTAACTCGATAATAGCTGACTTATCCTAACTTCAGTATGAGCGTTGTACAGCGGGAAATATAGCTATACAATCATTCTTGTGACTAATATATGAAACAGAACATGTAGCATCAACATCAGCATGTTATTCGCTAGTCAGTGATTTGCCAGGATTATTCAGCTTACACGGACGAGCCAACGTGTGGACACTTGCAACCAAAGTTGTTGGGTCTTGAACACCGATTTTCCAAACTGCATTCCAAAGCGAGGTAGGGTTGTAGAGTACATGAATTCCAGGGATAATTGTTGATCACTACACCCAATCGTTCAATCCAATGTTCGAACGAGTGTGGAATATTATGAGCAGCAACCGCTTGGTACCCAGGAGTTAACGCGACCCATGTACTCTAACGACGTCACCATTACCGCCGGCCTTTAAGATGGGTATGCTTGAGGATGGCGACCAATCTAAGGGATTTATTAGTGTGCTTTTGCATCTGTCACACACACTCATACACACACACACGCACACACGTTTGTGGCCTTTCAACTGGGCCTATGTGTTGCGGACATTGCAAATGAGCAACACTCACATGGACGCTTGATGACTACTCGAAGTCACTCCCAAAAAGATTGGTACTCTGCGTGGATTGTGTGGCCCTGGTGATTGAGATTGCAAAGCACTGTCGTTCGAGAAGAATGAACGTGTTCCCATGTATTTGAGCTCCAGTCACTGTGTGGGGATACTGGCAGCTAGGAAGGAAAACTCCTAGAGTGCATGGTAACCGGTATTCATGCGTCTGGTTATTGAGATTGTAGTCAATCTGAACGTTAACAACTGCGGAAGGTTCGCACCAATGCACTGGACTCAGGTGGGCTAACAGTTGTGCATCATACATCACCATCCCAATGGGAGAATATTTATCCTCAAAAACCCTAATAAGGTGAACGTGTAACACTTCCATTTGTAGGTAAGAATAACAGCCAAAGTTTTCACGTTACGAGCATTTGCATGTCGAATAGTAAGTGCGCAATAAACGACAATTTACCGTCAATCTCAAACGTTACCTCCTTTCCGGCTGGCTCACTACTGGTATCCTTGTGGGTCCACGCATGTTGGCAATAGATTTGATTCGCACCACCTATCCATCAGGATGCATGGAACACTGCGTTTGAGCGTCGTAGTAATTCTGCATCATTCTCGGCCATTGAGAGCACCTCAGGCATAACACTGCGCTGGACCAAGTGTATGTCACGACTAGGCATACGAAGGAGACCGCAGTAGTATGTGCGGCAGAGAGATCGAGAGAGTACTGAGCAATTCAAAGTAAACGAAGTCGACATGATTAGGTTAATGGTGTATAGTCAAAGGTAACGTGGTGTAGCCCAACTGCGGTGAAGAAGCATCATGAATGCAACATCAGCCTCAGCATGGGGCAAAACAAGGTATTTTACACATGCATGATTTGGCGGCGTCCGTATCCGGATTTGCCTGTCACTGTGACGTCCATGGAGACAGTCACAGGACGCCTGCGCCTACAGAGGGACCATGGGTGGCTTGCGCTGCACCACCCATAGTTCCATCCACACACCCCATATCCGGTGTAAACCCGAAGGAATAAGACCAGGAGGCATGTAGATGGGAGCCACGTTTCATCAACGGAGCCGGCCCACACTCCTTCAACAAGCAGAACGGAAGCATTCCGGCCTAATTGGGAAATCATACACACCAGACGTACACGAGGCGGTGGCTGGACCGTAGCCCGTTCCACACAGGATAGAACCACTCTTTGAGTCTAGCACCGTCACGAGGACAGTGCACTCCGTCCCCTCCAGCGACGACCAATTGTCTCCTGGAGTCAGTATGGACGAGGTAGTGGGTAATAGACAGGTAGGCACCTTGTCAACATTCACATCAGGCGCATCCACACAGGGGAGCTCAAGCAACATCTACTTCTGAAATGCAAGATTACTCATCACGCAGACAAACGTACTACATACGCAGCCTTATTGGCCTGGATTAGTAAATTGAATGGGAACATACTCATGGTGTTTCTATTCCGCATACAATTGTGCCTTCTCCGGCACCTAAGAAACCGCCCTTTTGAGTAGTTCACGGAATTCGCATCAATCAAATATATATATATATGTATATATATATATGTATATATATATATATATATATATATATATATATATATATATATATATATATATATATATATATATATATATATACTGGCAACAGTCAGAGGCGGCTACAATGTCCAAAAATATTACTATGGTTGGTCAACTGAACGTATGGCGATGTTCAAGTATCGAGCGGATCGTAAAGATTTGATCGACGTAACTGCGACCCGGGCAAAAGCCAGCTTGTTGTTTACGCAGGTGCTGTTCCCGTACGCAACTGAGCCCTCGCAAGAGTAAGACAACGAGCAGTTTGTATGCGACACAAATGAGATGCCACGATGGTTAGAGCAAATGGTCCGGTTTCCGTTATTGTAAACAGGTACAACATCCGCTAAATTCCAGCCAGATGAGATGGTTTCAATAGTGAAAATCTGATGTAAGAGTGATGTCAGTTCACGAGTGAGAGCAGGACCCCCATATTTGAAGAGGGCAGGAGTTAGTTCATCTTGACCAGGTGACTTGTGGCGCTTCCGTAGGCGAAGCTCATAGGAAACCTCGGCCTCAGTCGGTGAAGAAACATCTACACACCAGGTAGCACTGTGAACTCCGAAAGATGGACTCAGTTGTGTTGGTGGCCATTTGAACTGATCTTCAAAGTGCTTTGCTCATCATACCAGACGACTGTGAATTAGTTCACCGTCATTTTCACGCAAAACCTCATTCACTGTTTGCCTTTTGCCTCCCGTAGAATGAAAAAGTTGAAGTAGTTTGTGGGAGTTTCCTGATGAGGCTTTCCGCTCCATCTCAACGGCACGTTGTGTCCATCAAACCTCGCGATCCTTCCTAAGTAGTAGTCTGAGCTCAGCACTTGTGGTTCTGCGAAGTGCGTTGTACTCAACTCCGGCGGGAATTTTTCGACTACTTTTCATTAATTGTAGAGACTGTGCGGAGATCCAATGACTAGCAGCTCGTTTTGTGAAACCACAGCCCAGGATAGCGGACTTTCGTAAGGCGCCCTGAATCTGTGCCCAATGTGTCTCAACATCGGAGGATAGAGAACGCTGCTTGCAGGCTAATAAGTTCTGAAATGCGTCAAGGATCTTTGAGGCCGCGAGCTTGTCTGTTTCAGGCCGTTTCCGGCGACGCTGTTGGTTGCCTTCAAAGCGCAGAACGAACTTAGCACACACGAGCGCATGATCCGAAGTCAAGTAAGTGTTCCAAATTGATTTGCAGTCCGTTATGCAGCCTCGCCAACGGTAACTTACAGCGATGTGGTCAATTTGCGTCCAAGCTTGAGCAGGTGCCGGGGGTCGCCTGGTGGCTCGTTGGCGCCAGGATCGCCGGAAATTGGTGCTCGTATGGAACAAGTCGTTGTCGGCGCACAGTTGAAGGAGTCGATCGCCGTTGTCCGTCTTGCGAGTATCGTGGCTGTGTTGACCCCCAAGTTCACGCTCATGAACCGCTAGTCTACCGACCTGCGAATTTAGGTCTCCGGCGAGTACCACGATGTCCGTGTGGCGTTTCTTGCGGATGAGGTCGGTGAGTTGGCGGTAGAACTCGGCTTTAGCTTCATCCGGGCTGCAGTCCGTAGGAACGTACGCCGTCACAATGAATAAGCAGCGCCTACTGGTCCCGTGGCTGAAGATCGCACCGAGCTTTCCAAGCGGACTACACAAGACGGCTGCTGACTGGGAACCAGTCAATGAGCGCTGCCTCAGCACGCACGTTTAATGCAACTCCTACGCCGGTACAGCCAGAGGCTGCCGCTGTCGCATCTCCAGATAAACGCAAGGTGAATGTGCATTTGGAACTTGAAGATGGGGAGAGCAATCACAACGTCGTGCTGGAGTCTTGTAAACGGGTTTCGGTTAGGCAGCAAACGTCGATTGAGAATGTCTCCAAGGTGCGCGCAAGAGCAGCTTGTGAACCAATCTGCATGAGCGTTCGAACACTGTAGGTAGCTAACTTGAAGGGCGAGCGGGGTGCAGTAAAAGCCTTATTGTTGATATTGGAATGTGTGCGATCGGTTTTGAGCGATTCATTCTTGAAGCCAAAGGTACCGCCTTATTTGCACTGTACTTTTGGGGACTCGAAATTGAAGGGGGGGGGTTGCCAAGAACAGGAGGGTTGAATAAACGTGGAACGAAAAGCTGTTTGCGGTTCGGTAGAGTGAAGTTCACTATGCCCGGACACCAGCACCTCGGCTAGATAGAGTGAGTTCAGAGAGTCGTAAACCTAGCTTGTCCAGGGATAGATAGATGAACGATTATGGTTCTCCACCAAAGCTTTTTTAAATCTGACCGCAAAGCGGCGGGTTTGGCACTGGGTTACTGATAGTCCGTTTTATGGAGTATGGAGCC
>CALYDF020005409.1:0-14388 GCA_944474145.2 Dicrocoelium dendriticum | reverse complement strand
CTACACTTTGTTTCCTTCGTCTCCAGCTTTACCCCTTAGTATTTTCCAAATACCTAGTCCACTTGGTCTCTTGCGAATACTTATACTTGTGACCCATGAGTCACGTCTACTAAAATCATTTCAACAACATTAAGCCTCATGTGAAATGCTGGGTTCTAGCGTTGTTGCCCTAATTGAAGCTTTTTCATTAAGTCTGAGCACTAGTTACTATAGTCAGCAGTTTCCAAACACTATCAGTATGTAAGCCGCAAAATAAAAAATTTATCTTTCTTATTGTTGACAATGAGCGCACTTTAAAAGTTCTAGACCCAATAATTAGACATTTTGCTCTCCACTTATACTCTCTTGGCCCCATATACTTAGCTTTGTCTGGTATACATGTGCCTTTCACTATTGTCAACACTAGTAGACAGGCATAATGGAAACCAGATCCTCTTCTTTAACTGCATTTGCTCGTAAAACACTCGCATTTCCAGATTTAATTTCCCTGGCACGAAAGCAAACCAACGACAGAGAGGCCCCTGTCACACTGGCTGGCTGGAGCACCAGAAACTTTCCATCACCACTTTTCTTATCTTGGCCGTCCGTGTGACATTTATCTTTTAGCTGGCTCCAAAGCCTACCATGCGCTATGCTTAATGGCGGGTGAACGACCAGCTCCCACTAGTTTTTGTTACTATTCTAATCCTGATTTAGCTTACCGCTCTTTGCTTAGGGTGCTAGAACAGCTCTTGCCAGGAAAATCACAAAAGAAATAGTCGGTGTGACATTAGAGTACCAGTTAACATTGCCATCTGGATGAACACCGCCGGCACTATCTTCGGAACTTAAAAATGGAGAGAAATAAATCGAAATTCATCAAAGAGCTGCACAATAGTGTGCATCTACACATGAGGCATAACAATACCTCAAGTATGAGCAAGCTCAACCACCAGAAGTAGAGTTGTTAAAGCCCAACCAATGTAGACCAAAACGGATTTCACGCCCAAATGCAATTAGCTAAATTTTACTAAATTTTCCCATGCTTATTTCTTTATTATTGGTGGCAGGCTCCTATAGCTCACTGCCGTTAGAGGCGGAGCCTCATGAATATAGAAAATCGGCTCTAAGGGATAAATCTTGTGATGTTTAGCTAAGTAATGTGTGTATTTTGTAGGCCGAAATCTGTCAACGGATCTGAAAGACCCTCAGGGTTACTCAGGTAGACCTGGCTCATGCGGCCTTGTTGTAAGCTTTAGAAAAGTTTAGAGGCTTAAAAATGCTAAACTCTATTTTACTGGTTGTTTATGTGGCTCAGTATCCACTGAAACTGGTATGCTGTGGCCTTCTAACCGTGAGTTAATTACATGCTTCCCTGAATTCCCATGTAGATATAATATTCCTTGCTGGATTTCTAGCGTTTTTACGCAAGATCATCCTTTATCTGCATATATTTGTTATGTATGGCTGCATAATTTACTTTTCGGCCACCTGCGCAGTCCGTAGTTGTCGCAGAGTATAACGGGCTAATTAGAGCATTTCTGGATAGCTATGCCTATCTAGAACATACGCCGCTTCCCTACTTTTTATATTTTCTTTTCTTTTTTCTGCTATCTGCCTGCAAATCAGAAAGCCATTTTTAGCGAAAAATAAAAATGGCCTTATCCGTAGACCTTCATTTAATTGCAAATTACTCGCTAACTACTGCACGTATTGTGTTGCTTTTACGTTCAACGTATTCAGGCCCTAAAGCTGGTCCAGACCAGTGTAATTTTGTGCCACTGTAAGCGGTATTCTAACTGTAGGAATGCTTTGTCTTTTATCTGAGAATAACTCAGGTTAAAATTTTGCGCCGGGGAGCAATATCAGCGTAAAAAATGTAGGGCTGTAGTTTTTTTGTTTATTGGTATTTTTCTACTGAAGCACGCAGCTTTATATTCTCACTTAACAAATTGTTTTTATTTTTGTCTTCATTTATCGGGATTGTTTTCAACTTTTCGTATGCCTTATAATCCCTTCACTCATTTCTTCCATGTGCGCACAATTGGGGCAACTGAGTGGCCAATTAATGTGCGATCAATTTAAAGTGCACTTTCGGCGAATTGGATTCTGTTCCAAGGAGAAAAGGCATAACTACACCTCCGCGAAGTTTTCACAATAAACGAACAAGGAGTTCAATATCGCCCGCAGGAACCAGAAACATGTCAAGGTGGGCACCTGCGACCCAGTAGCTGTATATCAAACAATGCCAATGCATTTGCAATTGATGACGATGAACATATACTTATATTTTACCTACTTCCATGCATGAGCATCGGATTTATGTAAGCATTGATCTGAACCCTTTAGGGTGCAGCCTCTAGCAGATCTAGAAATATACCTATTTATTTATTTATTTATTTTCACCATTGTATAGTCCCAATCATGAACATATGAACAATTTTCTACCGTCACTGTTACGGTAGCCATAAAATGTCTGTACAGTTGTACATATCTGATCATGCCTCCATGGGCGGGCTTCGCATAGTCAAGAATAAAATATTTATTTATTTATTTACTTGAAAATCACGGGCTGGCTAGCCGAACAACCTCGTGGTGCCAGCTGGGTGGTTCGGGTTTAACCCTTTCCAGCAAATAGTTCGGCGGCAGTGTTCCAAGACGTAGTGGGTTTCGCCTCGCAAGCGTTCTCCCTATGAAAAGCCACAAATGTCTGATTAAGAACACTGTGACGCGGCGGTCGTGACTCGCCACAAAATAAAGTCACTACCCCGTGGATATACGGATAATACTATCCAACCCACGGACACCAATCTCCTACGCGCATATTGATGACGATATCAAAGATTGAAGATTGGAGCAGCATATCTACAAGCACAAATTCACAGCTACATACACATACACACAATGACACACATACATACCCCCTACACAAACACAAACTGCTCTGGCAAAGATATCGAATTTTCGCATATTCTTGATCATGCATCGTTATGTCAAAATGATTATGCCTGTAAAGGCGTGCCTCACCTTGTTGAGAATAAAATATGTCAAGGGTTGCAGTGGTACTCCCAATATGACTCCTGGTCGGTATATAGACGTGTTGCTCGGACGCATTTTCTTGCATCCAATCCACCGATTCCTTCTCCAAGGTACTTGCCCTGTTTTCGGCATGCTGCCAATTTGCATGGTGAAGGTTTAGGTCACCGTCGATCGGGCAGTTAGGCGCGATCATCGCCATTTTCCTAGTAACGTACCCAGATCCCTGTCATTTCCTTGCGTAGAGGATAGGCTAAGATATGCTCTACTCTCCAACCTACCTCACGCTCTTAAAATGCAGGATACCAACTGAACGTTTGCAGGACGCATGGTGAATGGAGCTTTCCAGTGTTAATATTGGCACTCTATAGCAAGAACACTTCTCCACCAGTCTGATACCCGGGCTTATCGGCTCTGTGGCACGCGGTCCATAAGCAAATCACTGATAAGTTCGTCTGAAGAAAGCCAGGACTCCGAGAAAGCAGCCACATCAACCTGCTCACAACCCATCAATTAGTGTACGCACGCTTAGTCTCTCCGGACGCGGTTGTTTCCCCTCTGGCGTTGGGCCCGATGGGACAACGCGTTTTTTCATCCATTTCATTTCCGTCTGCTGTCTGAGGCGGTACATCAACGCTGGGATTATTTAATGCATTACGGAACAATCGCTTTGTTGGTTTCTTCCGCCTCACCTTGCTGGGTAAACTCCCGACGGGTTTTCTCCCATTTCATTGGTGATCAACTTGTGGAACCAATCATTGTGTCAACCGTCCAGATGACTGCGAAACCCAAAAATGAAGCTGCTTCGGATTTTGTACCCAAACTTACCATGATCGGTGCCGAATTGCAGGTTCAAGGGCCCATTAGAACAAAGCGACAGTCAAAATACCTCGTAAGCTCTACGCTAAACAAGAAGCTGTAGTTGTATCGGCAACGAAAACAAGACGTGTCATTATTTGTCAGGCCATCTGACGGTTGTACGTATGAGAAAATTTCCACTGGCACTACTTGTCAGTCGAAGGTCCTGGATTTCTTGGCTGTCACCGGTAAGGTATGTTCTGACAGTTTGCTTGACTCCGCTTAAAACGACTAAGCGTCACGGGATCCAGCTCCCGTAATCAAAAAGAAAAAGTAGACCAGCTCTGCCATTAAGCCTTTCGGTGGACTTGAGGACCCGAAAAATAAACGGTGCCGACAATGGTGCGTAAAACATGCTGCCGTTGCTACACCGTCTGAGGGGATAAGGACAGTCCCAGCACCACTGGTAAAGCCACTTGCTCCAAGTGTCGAATCAGAGACCCGTGGGGTAAATAAACCTCTTCTTAGTGATTCACAAATAGTAGCGTTATATTCCGTGAAGCTGCTAAATGCACTGCTGTTCACCCTTATGGACGCACGTTGGACGAACTTTAGTGGCTTAAAATGTGCGTAACGAAACTTCTTTCGCCTGGTTTTCCAGGCGTTACTGCCAGGAAGCTAACTAGACCGGGGAACATCTCAGTTATTGCACTGAACTCACGACCGCCGTTACTTCGGAAGAACGAAACGCTCTCATGCGGTTTGCTTTTAAGCTGCAAGGTACTAATATTTGTGTTCAGCCGGACCTTCCGCTGGCCGATAGGCTAAAGCTAAAGAATGCAATCAATGACCTCAAATCAGACGAGCGGCGAGTCCACAAGGTTTTCGAGTGCTCAGCCGACGGTCCTTTCTCGCCTAACCAGTTCCCGTTCTTGTAGCATACGACCCAGGTCTGGACACAGCGAATACCTTAGACAGTGGTAAGCACTGTGCGCAGCCTACGGAATAAGATGTACGAGTTAGGTCTGTTTGTAGCTCGGTCACATCCCAATATACACGCAGTCATTGAAACGTTGCGGTCTCAGGGCATCACGGATGGTGAAGTACATCTACCTGACTACGCACTATTTAGCTGCGATCCCGCTGTTAGCCGGCAAGGCGGAGGCGTCGCTTTTTATGTGAGCTGTAAACTTGACGTTTTGTAGACTTGCTTATTTCAGTTGACAGACAAAACTATTGCAGCTCTATCGGCTATGATTAGCACAATCTCGGCTCAGGATACAGTTGTACTTGTGGATCGAAGTCCTGGGAGCGTATCCAAAGGTACTAGACTTTATTCGCTCCCGATCCGCAAACAGGTGTCCGGTGATGGCAACTCCAACCTCCCAGTGGTGTGCTGGGCAGTTCTATCTTGCACCTCAGCGTCAAGCACCTTCGGCGCTGATCAACTTGAGCCTACGTACCAAGTACCGTTGCATCAGTTCGTTGACCTCCCCACTAGATTCCTTATAGCTTGTGTTTTCTGTCACTCGATTTCGTTGTTGACGTTACTTACGGACTTCCACTGGGTTCTAGTGATGATGTTGGAATATATCGCAATATTTGTTTGCGCTTCAGTGGTACTCTGTGTAGACGCTACCAGAGTACTGTTGAGTCGCCCGAACACATGGCACGCAGCCTATCACTCATTGAGACACAAGGCTTCGGGTTTCCGTTTTGAGATCTCAGTTGACGATGCTGTCCAGGTTGCCTGGGCTAAATTAAATTCCTACCTCCCAGAGGTCTCCGCTCCCTACCTTCTAGTCACAAGGATAAAAAAGGCACGAGCACAACCGCGTTGGACAGGTTCCACTAGCAGGTATCTGCTCATAAATCGGCCTAAACATTGGCAGACTTACCGAGATGCTTCTTCCCCCGATACTTGTGACAGGTACTGTAAGGCTAGAAATAGGTGTAGGCAACACCTAAGGTATACCCGGCTCAAGTTCGAGGAAGGATTAGCAGAAGGAGCTTCAGAGAATTCAGAGAGGTTCCTCGCATATGCCAAAAGGTGATGCGGTTTGAACTCGTCAATTCCAACGTTGATGCGTTGTGACGGTACACATGCTCATGCGGACTGACAAGGCCAGCTTACTTATTTGGCAATATGCAGCAGCGTTCGTAAGGGAAACAGGCGTCGAACTGGTTTGCAGAACCCCAGAGGGTTCGGGCCTATCTGAATTTATTGTAGCGGAGACGGAATTTTGTACACTGTTACCAGGGCTAAACCCTTCTAAGGCTACTGGGCCTGAAATAAGTTGCCAAAAACGGTTACATGAGTTGGCTGCGGAACTAAGTGGACCACTGGCTGTCGTGCTTCGGAAAGCACTTGACGGCTGTACATTACCTTCCGAATGAAAGGAAGCTGTCATCTGTCCCATCTTTAAATATAGTGACAGGTGTTTGCCTGCAAATTGCAGGCCAGTTAGTTTGTTTAATGTAGTAGTCAGATTTGTCGAGCAACTGCCCAGGTTCATTGGACACTCACCTACTTAGCAAAACACAACAGGGATTCCGGAAAGGATTGCCGTGCCCGCCGAATCTATTGGTAACTCGCGAAACTTGGGCGGCTGCAGTAGGTAACGGCTACTCACTGGACTCGCTTTTCATCGACTTCTCGAAGGCATTGGACATGGTGCCCAATTTGAGGCTCGCGCAAAAGCTGGCTTCCTACGGGGTATCTGGCAGCACCGTTCATTGGATGACTGCCTGCCTGGATGGTAGAGAACAGCGTGTAGGGGTAGGCCGCGACTTATCTTTTAGGTAAGCTATCCTCATTGGCTCGGTCTTTGGACCGCTGCTGTTCTCTCTATGTAAATGACCTATGCGCGGAACTTGGGGTACCAACGCTGCTATTTGCAGACGACCTGAAGCTGTGGCATATTGTCGAAGATCCTTAGGGTTCCGAAGCTATTCAGCGAACTTTGAGTAGGCTATGGGACTGGTTTACTTTACGATTACTGTCCATAAACCAGGCAAAGTGCTCCAATCATCAAAATGAAGGAGGTCATCTTCCTGCGAACTATTTGGAAGGTGATGTCGAACTATCATGCGTTGTTAGCCAGGTTGATCTAGGCGTCGTACACGCTTCGACGTTAAACTCCGAGGAGAACTGGAAGAAAGCCGCAAGCAGAGGTTCCCGCGTGCTGTGGTTGATACGATTTTCTTTCGGAATCATGATGGGCGGCAATATTACGAGATTGTTCTCGACTTTCGTTTGGCCTCATCCGGAATACCGCGTTTAGGTTTGTCCGCCCCGCCTCGTACGATACAAATGGAGCTGGGAAGGGGTTTACGGGTGGGTATTAGGTTACTCGTGGGATTACGGTGACGGGCGTACTCCGCGCGTCTACGTTGGTTAGGTTTACGCTTGCTGCACTAACGAAGTCTTAAGGGAGACCTAATTCTAACCCACCGTATCATAACTGTGAAGGTTGGTCCAGGTTTATCTTCGTTATTCAGTCCGGCTAGGTTGTCTATTCTCCACGGTCATTCCATGAAGGTGGACAAACCGCGCTCAGATCTGGTTAAGGCGGAAATTCGGCTGTCACGCCGCATTGCAACAGCAAAGTTCGGAAGGGAATTGTACTAGCTATTTAGTCCCGCCAGGTTGCCTTTTCTTTGCGGTCAGCCTAGGAAGCTACACAGGCCGCGTTCCGACCGGAGCAGCCCGGAAACTCGGTTATCCTGTCGAGTTATCGGGCGCTAAAACTCCCATCCGTAAAGTGCAGTCAGTGAACATACGGTTAAAGGCTTCGCGTGCCAATTCGACACTATTGGATGGCAACACGAAACGTTTCCCTTTCGACCTTATCCTTCTTCAAACTTTGAGTTCCTATTTTATATAGCCTCTGTAGTCCCGCAAATTTACTTTCTCGCGACATTCACTACTGTTATTCCCACTTTAATCTGCCTGCCTAGCTATATCTTACTGACTTATCCAGTCTCATCTAAACGCTCTTTTGCTTTCTGACCCCTCCCCAAACACTCCTGCTTCATCTTTAATCTTTCATTCTTTACTGATCCGTGTTCCGCTCGATTCTCGTCGTATTTCGCCACTTATGATATACGAGTATATGCGATATTTAAATAACAATTACATGCATAGAGGTACAATAGTTCATGCATCGCCGCAATTGATTGACTGTATTCCAGATGCATTCCTTTCTTCTGTCTGTGTGGCTGTCTCTGTCCGTTTCCTTTTTCTCCCGAGTCTGTCACAGGTACGGCGACACGCACCCAAGGAATTGTCCTCCGTTTCGACAACAATACAAGGCATACAGTTCCTCTACCTGGACATGAGCGAAAAATTATCAACTTTTTTACAACTTACTAACCAAACAAATCAATCAATTCTTCCGCGGCATGAACCACTGAGTTCAATTTACCCAACAATACCTCTTCCACATATCTCTTGACTGGAAGACTTTCGACTACGGAAGGCACATTCTCCTGCCAAAACAAAGCTTGAACAATCGGTCATTCTAAGCTCTTCCATCCGCTTTGACCGCTCAAATGACCCTGGTTACCACAATCTCTAATCAATTTCACTACATACCCCAGGGGATCTGCGATTCTTTCTTCGGAACCTATCCTGTCCTCCAATACTTCAACATATTTCAACGTATATTCTTCGAGGCTTCACGTGGTTCTGCAGATGATCAACACATCATATTCAGAAAGAATGCTTAGTTCCTGACCTACCGATCTGGAACAAGAGAGGACCCAGGCACGCAATGGCCACTCGCATAGCGCATCAGTCAGCAGAAAAATGGGACGCAACTTGACTACGAATAAAGGAGCAAAAGAACGTTCAACAAGAAACATAGCCAGTTACAACTTGCCATTCAATGGATTGGCGGCAGTGTTTCAGGACGTGGTGGGTTTTCGCCTGGCAAGCGCTCTCCCTATAAAAAGCCACAAATGTCCGTTTAACAGCACTGCAACGTGGCGGATGTGACTCGCCATCGAATAAAGTCACAGCCCATAACTTCACACTGGCAGCTCAATTAGAATCATCATACTGGATGCTTGCTCTTCAATTATCTTCCATTGGATCACTCAGGATTTATCTATTATTACTCGAGATATGACTGCGATATATGGCAGAGCGATTATGTCCAAACAAATGGATCCCGATCCCACTACAACCAAATCGTTCTTTCGCACGTTCACCATCGCACAGTTCCAAGCATGGACATATGAACAATTTTCTACTGTCACTACAGTTCCCATAAAATGTCTGTACAGCTGTACATACCTGATCATGCCTCAATTGGCGTGCCTCGCATTGTCGAGAATAAATAAATATTTATTTATTTATTATATCATTCCTCTCACGTATTACTGTTGTTCTTCATTTAAATGACCCCTTTCTCTTTACCTTCCATGTTCTTTCTACGTCTTCCTTACTTCATGTGACCTGCACAGCGGGGAATGCTGGTGCAGGGAAAATGAGCAATAATTGTTGGACCAGGGTGTGGTTCAACTCTTTCGTTTTAGATCCATCAAGAAGTTTCGCCTTAGCATTTCCTGGCTCAACGATCGGCTCAAGAAGGGACACTCAAGGAATTTTCTTGTCTTTCCAACCCCATCTGAACCTGATGCATACTACATATTTGGTGTCTCTGCCAGCTCATAACACAAGTTTCTGTAGCGGGACGGCGGCCTTTGCAACGAGCACTGGCATTCCCTCATGCGGAATCCTTCGAACCCGAGTGTTCATCTGTCTGTGCATCAGCCGGTTGACACGGCTCAGGGATTTTGTAGGCGTCGACGACAGCGCCTCGTAAGAGGGGGATAATGTAGCGCGTCATTATCCCTGTGGCAAGTCAACTAGTAAGACGTCGTCGAGCGTAACCTATAAACTGGCAATTCTTCTCTTTACCTTACCATTTCTTCTTCAGTTTCGTTAAAGCCCCTAGTTCTAATGTGTGTTTTTACGCCATCTATCTAGTCGCCTTGGGCTCGGTCCTCTATCGGTAACTGTGACAATACCGCCAAACTATCCACGGGCTGTGACACAAGCACACTGTTCATCCAGCTCCGACACATATTAAGTGATTTTTCAGCCTTCTACAAAATACCTCAAGTTCAAGTTCCACCGTTGCGACAACAATACAAGGCGCACAGTTCCTTTACCTGGACATGAGCGGAAAATCATCAACTCCTTTACAACTTACCAATTGGACAAATCATTCGATATCTTGCACTGATACAATTCTTCCGCGGTTTGAACCACTGAGTTCAATTTACCTAACACTACCTCTTCCACATTTCTCTTGACTGGAGGACTTTCGACTTCGAAAAGCACATTCTCCTGCCAATACAAATCTTAAGCAATCGGTCATTCTAAGCTCTTCAATCCGCTTTGAACGCCCAAATGGAAGTGGTTTCCCCTATCTCTAATCAATTTCACCACATACCCAGGGGGATCTGCCATTCTATCTTCGGAACCTTATCCCATCCTCCAATACTTCAACATATTTCAACGTCTATCCTTCGGTGAGTTCACGTGGTTCTGCAAATGATCGACACATCATATCCAGAAAGAATGTTTAGTTCCCGACCTACCGATATGGCACAGGACAGGACCCAGGCACGCATCAGTCAGCAAAATAATTGGACGCAACTTGACTGCGAATAACCGAGCAAACAAACCTTCAATGATAAAAATAGCCAGTTACAAATTGCCATTCAATTGATTAATGGCAGTGTTTCAGGACGTGGTGGGTTTTTGCATGGCAAGCGTTCTCCCTATAAAAGGCCACAAACGTCCGTTTAACAAAACTGCAACGTGGCGGATGTGACTCGCCACCGAATAAAGTCACAGCCCATAACTTCACACTGGCAGGGCAACTAGCGTCCCCATTCTAGATAGATTCGTTACACTGGAACATCTACATCTGCTTATACTGTCGCCTTTTTGCTTACTACGATATCACCGTTGACCTTTGCGTTATTTGTGTGGTCATATCTCTCTTGGGCGTGTTCTTCAGTTATCTTCCAATGGATTATTCAGGATTCTCAATCTATTATATTCTAAGGTATGACTGCAATATATGGCAGAGCGAGTATGTCTGACCAAATGGGTCCCGATCCACTACAACCAAATCGTTGTTTCGCATGTTCACCATTACACAGTTCCAAGCATGGACATATGAGCAATTTTCTATTGTCACTACAGTTGCTATAAAATGTCTGTACAGCAGTACATACCTGATCATGCCTTAATTGACGTGCCTCGCACAGTCGAGAATAAAATATTTATTTATTTATTCGGACAGGAACGGTAGAAAATTTCCATGTTTGTTTCTTCTTCAATGCGTCGTTGGACCATGATGGAGTTCACGGGAGCTATTTGAAACCGAGGGGAGCCAACTCAGCACACACGAATCACCTCACAGTCAGACAATCAATGTCCACGCGGCCTGCACTAGCTGTCCCCGATGTACCGACCAAGTGCATAGCATAACGGGTAGGTTAAGGGAATCAACAAAACAAAATAATGATAATTGTAGTACCGGAGAGAAGGTGTGGAAGTGTTGTTAAACAGACATTTGTGGATTTTTATAGGGAGAACGCTTGCCAAGCGAAAACCCACCACGTCTTGCAACACTGCCGTAAAGCATTTTGAACATTAATATTTAACTGGCAATGCCGCTTGACGACTGGTTTTACCTTCGGTTTTTCGCAGAGTAGTGGCTTCTAATTGCCTCTGTTAGTTGGACAGGTAGCTTGATCGGGGTCGCCATGATTTTGGAGGTCGGTGGAGGAGAGGGACATCGCGATTATTCTTCTTGTTTTATGTCCAGGTGAGCAAAAGTTCAACTTTTCCGCTGTCCAGATATTTCAGACGTATAATGTTTGGGAGTATGGGGATACGCCCAGTTTTCCATCCTGGACAAGGGTTATGGTGATTGTAGTTCGGTCCTTTCGGAGTTCTATTATGCTCCAGGTAAGTCCTTGTAGGTTGTTAGTCCGTCTTGGGCCAAAACTGTTCCTCAGTCCAATCCCAGATCTCCAAGAAGTCCCTGACCTCAGAGAAAAGGGAAAGTGAGGGACAACCGAGAGAAGACCGCAAGAACAGGCACGGAGTTAAACATTGTTAATGTCTTGTGTTACAACATTTGGGCTTGAGACAAAAGGATGTACACTGTGCAACAATAATTTTGCTGAAAATGTCTTTTGAATATCCTATAGAATAATTAGCCTTATGGGTGGATTGCTAAAGCCTGCGTAAAGACAAGCGCGTTGTACCAGTAAGTAAATTACGAAATATCCGTTTAGTATGAGCCAATAATTGCATGGGGATAGAGCAAAGACAGTTAGAGTATTAGTTTTGAGCGCTTACTTAACTCGCATGACAGCGTACTTTGATAGGCATTCAGAACAACTGGTTTCGCCAGTTGGCTGGTGTCAATGCGCTCTCAGCGTCGTCGTGAGCGTCCGCCAAAACGCTTCCGCAGGTCAGCACATCCAAGTGCATGATCGATGTCCACACATGCGCTCCAAATCGAGCAACAGTTCTGGACGCAGCATCTGCATCGGTAACTGATTACAGTGTGATCGATTTGCGTCCGAGGCTGGTGGGCGCCAAGTCATCCTCCGGTGGGCGCTGTGTCGGAAGTTAGTGCTCGCACACAAATGAAGTAACCGCTCACCGTTATCATTACGGGGGCCTACAACATGTTTGCCGCCTAGATGCAGTTCATCAGTGGATAGTTTTCCAACTTGCGCGTTCAGATCCCCAGCCAACACAACAGTGTCCGAGCTTCTTCTGTGACAAAGGAGCTCCTTCAGTTGGCGATAGAAGTCGTCTGTTACCGAGCATCGCTAGAGTTTATGGGTTCGTAGGCAGTGATGACGAATAGACACTTGTTAGTCCCGCGCGACTTCGATAGTTTGAATGAGCCAGCCAATCCGACCGCGCACGACCGGCTACCGATTGGAATCCAATCAACCGGAGGAGCTTCAGCCCGGGGACTCAGGGCAATATCCAGACCTGCTTGGCCGGTGCTCGAAGCTGCATCGTCACTGGATAGGCGCAATGAGAAAACACTGCTTGCGTCAACCTAAGAGTGATCGCAGAGTGAGCACAGAGCTCGAGTCTTGCAGGCGGGTCTTCCGATAAGCAGCAGATATCAATCGATAGGGTCTCTAATGTTCGGGCAACTGCCGCCTGTTGACCGGTTTGTAACGGTGTGCGTACCTTGAGTCATGGCAGTCTGAAGGATCATCGAGTGCTCCAATGGAAGTCGATGAACTGGTCTTGGCCGCTTGGTTGGACATGGGCTTGTCTACAGGACAGGAATGACTCTTCGCGCTCACATGTGAGTTGAAACTAAAAGGCAAAAGCCTAGCAAAGCAAGGTGAGATTATATCCCACAGTTTTCGACCGACGTCCGCTATGTTGATGCGATATCGCGAAGTTTCACGGCAGATGATCAACTTAGAAGACGTAGTAGCTCATCAGGAAAGAGATCCCGAGTTTGTGCAACTGTGATCGAATCCACTGATCGAAATATCACAGTTGCCAATCTTTAGCTCAGACTCCAAAATCTGCTGTGATATTTCTACTGGCAAGCCCTGGCTCTTTGTCCCTTAGCAATACCGCCGAATCGTCTTTGACCACCTGCATGGAATCTCACATCCGAGCCAGTGTCAAGCTGTTTACTGATCGCTTCATTTGGCCCAACATGCGTTTCGAGATCCAGCAGTAGGCCAAACACTGTATCACTTGCCAAATCAGTAAGATTCACCGTCACATAATTGCCGTCCCCGGAACGTTTGCTCTTCCCGACGCTCGTTTCAAACATGTTCATCTTGACATCGTTGGACCCTTGCTTCCATCCAACAGTTTCGTCCACTTATTGACGTTTTGATCGTTATACGCGTTGGCCACTTGCCTTACCTTTACGTGATGCTTCTACAGAAACGGTGGCGCTAACATTCATTGAGAATTGGATTTCCCTCTTTGGCACCCCAATCACTATTACTACCGATAGTGGGCCGCAATTCAATTCTGCCTTGTTTCGTGACATGAACCGCCTCCTCGGTTGTTCCATCCACGGACAACCGCCTATCACCCAGCTGCAAATGGCATTGTTGCACGTTTCCATCTCCAACTTAAAGCCGCAATTATTGCCTCGCAGTCGAACTCACAATGGTCAAAACATCTACCGACTATCTTACTTGGTATTCGTAACACCACTAAAGACGACATTGGCTGTTTTCTCGCTGAGTTGGTCTTTGGCACTACTCTCAGACTTCCTGGTAAAGGGGTGCTAAACGCAAGTGTTACTGGAGAAGTTGATGTGACCTCGTACATCACACGCCTGAGGCAACACTTCAGTTCAGTAAGTCCAACACCACCTCGAATCAGTCCTCGGAGTCTACAGGTACATCCGGATTTGCGCACTTACTCCTTCGTTCTCTTGCGTGTTGTTTCCTTCCGTAAACCTTTGACACCGCCTTACAAAGGCCACTTTACGGTTGTTGCCCGGAAAGAGATGTACTTCTTGCTGGATAGAAATG
>CALYDF020005408.1:0-10000 GCA_944474145.2 Dicrocoelium dendriticum | reverse complement strand
TCACCGTTGCATTTGCTTCGCTGTCTTTAATAAAATTTGTTAATCGTGTAATTTGTCAGAGTGAATGTATTTGTCCCACAGTAAGCGGTACCGCTGCGCTTGCTAACCATATTACTTGTTCATGCAGTCTTGCCTCACTAAACAAAAGTTTGCTACTTATGAGGCAAGACCGTTTAAAACTTTTTATTATTCAAGTAGTTTTATCTAACCAGTGAGCCTTAATAATGCTTGTTGCAGAGGAGACCAATGCAGTTGGCTGGATGTTCGATTCTAGCTGTCCAACTCCCTTTTCCATCATCTTCAATATGATCCAGTGCGTGATATAGCTGCACAAGTGGCATAATATTGGCAAGCAGAATTGAGTGACCACTTGCTACCAGTAGTCACAGTATACGAATGTCGTAACCGTGTTTCTTACAGTTTGTTAACCTCAACGATAAGGTTGAGCGCGTTACGGTGTGTATCGGTTGACAGATGTATGGCACAGCACTATTTTTAAGCAACACTTCAACAAATGTTGCTTCGATATAATTTGAACTTCAAGACGGTTTATATGAAGCTCCTATTCATACGGTCCCGGAGATACGGCAACTCATCCAAACAATGGCTCAGGTGACTACAATACAAGTCATCAAAGAAAAGCTTACCGCAACTGAGGTAATTTGTGTACCAAGCGGCTCACGTATGCTATATTCGCTTCTGGGTTTGCTCACAACTCTACCACAGAGAGAAGAGTAGATGCACAACATTATGCGACTGCAAGCATTCAAAAGCCTGACACAACGGAAGAACGTGTAGACACTAATTTTCGGCGAGTCCCAGTTAATCTGATCTATTGAAAGCAACAAATCTCCAAAGTTCATCGCTCTTGTACTTGCGAATGCATGCTTTAGCCAGGGGCATATATAGAGGGAGGTATGAAGTATCAGGTTTGCTTAAAGCATGCGGCTGATTGCTCTATAATTGATTTCGACTATACTCGTCCTTATTGTGTAATACGTGGGCTTGTTGCTCCTTCATCTTTTAAATGATTTATCAAGATATTAGCCAGTTTAAAAAGTTTACGGTTAGCTGAATCCATGTTAGGGCCCATATGTATAATTTCGACCTTTAGCCTACTTATCTCCTCCGCGAAGGCTACCCACATAGGTCGGTCTCTCTTAACAAAGAATTGCCGAGACGACTTACGTACTTTAACGTAACCTATTCTTCACAAAGGACAAAAGCCTACTCGTTAGCATCTGTAAATCTCAATATCGTAATCAGAGCATGCATGGGAGTTATATCGGTGGAATTATGCGCGTAAAAATCCACATTATTCGATCGATAAATATTAGTTGAAGCTGTTATTGCAGGCCGAGTTTAGACTGGAGCTCTATTGCAATAAGCATTTTGATGGTTAGCAGGGTGAAGCTTTAAGTTGCGTCGTAGCATCCACTGTCTTGGAGATTTCTATGGCTCTCTAAATGGCACACATTCACGTAGGTCTCTACGGATAGCAGAAGGCAAATTCTGCAATTTGTTATCCTCAGCTAGTGCCCAGTGTCTGAAAACGTTTATAGTGGTAATGAATGATCAGAAGCAGGATTACAACAGGAACTCTTTTCGCTAAATATGGGAGAGAATATAGTCCAATTTTGGCAAATATTTGCTCCGAACTGCTTGCAGCTTAAAAATGTTAGCCTCCAGCTAAATTGGTAGTAGTTAGTTGTTTCAACGGATACCGTAAATTTGGGTAACGGCAAAATAAATTTTGCGTGAAAGGACGTTTAATATAAGGTTCACACCTAATACAAAATCTTGCATAATATCAAATTATATAGGTGCCTCTGCCAAGTGTCCAACCATTTTCAGATGGAAGGCAGCAAGGTGATTTCCTCGGCTGTTTGGATACATGACGTAATATTGAAGTTTATTGTTAAGGTCGAATTTTTAATACGGATCTCCAAAGCCTAATAAATTATACAATGTTAATAAGATTCAGCTGTAGAAAAGTAATACAGAATAAAGACAAAATGTGCACACATTAATTTTAACTTTATCTTAATATTATCATTGTTGTGTACTGGCGACGCAGCCAAGGGCTAACAAACTTTACGTCAGTTAATCTAGACTAATAGCAAATAAATTTAACCCTACCTACATCGTACATAATGCAGTTGCATGTATTTCTTTTAATGGGTAATTATATTAGTGGTTTTCCCATTATATTTTCCAAGAACACCGACAAATAAAGTTTGCCACAAAAATCATCTAGGAAACTGAGTCATTTTCTTTAAGATACTTGATCACCATTGTTATTATAGTACTATAGTGTTATATCGAGTAGCCTACATTAAATGATTTTGTTTAGAAAGCCTCCATATCTTCTTTAGTTATTCATGCCAACCGTGGGTGCTAAAGCAAGACTTATTAATGGGTTTTCAGCTTAGGTATCTGCAGATTACTGCTCCTAGATTTAAATTATGGTTAATGTATACATCCTAGTACCCATTTCTTGAGGTCACACTATGAATATTCCACAGCTTTTGTATAAAAATTTTATTAAAATCGCTTTATCGCGCTCTGTTAACTGAATGCCAAGCATTTATTTCTAATGAAATAAAATCAAAATAATTAAATGAATACAGTTTCCACTCAGTGCCGCTCTATTGTATTCTCTCGATTTTATTGTAAACTCCAGATCCGTTTGCAACTAGTCAATCAAAAATGCCATCAAGTTGTTTCTCTCACGGTCAGTTTCAATTGTCTTTTGTCCTGCGCACCTGCTAAACCAGCCATCCGAGCTTTAGTGATTACCTGGCTTCCTGAGACAAACTTTGTCTTCCCTTCCTGGAAGACGGTTTTAAACAGTCTATTCAGTATCCGTACATAGGACAAGTCAGATTGTTACACCATTGAATAAGAAGTATACTGGGCAAACTTTGGCACCAGCCTCGTGTAATTCTGCGGCGGCCCAACAAAAAGATCGACTAAGATCGCCTCAAACCGGCTTTCCTCGACGAGATCGCTGAGTCTATAGCTACTTCGAACGCCTCGTGTGACGCCAGGAATATTCGCGTTGAGCCACAAATCTTAACATTCGTGCAGGTAGTAGGGACTAACTATCGCATGATAGGATCGTTTGGACGTCCCGGTCTAATTGGTGTTTGTTGTTTGCCGCGATCAATTGCCGTGTTCGGAGGTTCGTAATCCCGTTCGTTTTTCTGACTTTGTAAAGCGTAAATTACTCAGATTTGAAAAACATTTACACACGTACTACAATCATTTGGTGATAGAAGTATAGTAGAAAAAATTAAACAAGCACACTATTTCGAAAACTATTTAAAGACAGTTGGTATGCCAATTATGAAAAATATCTAAAAATCCAAATGTTGTACAGGTGTGCAGGCGCATATAGATAGTAATTTTTTCCCGGGTTTCGCGTGTGCATTATATGCCTTCTCATCTATTCACACCCCGACGTCCTATTCAATCGAGCGGCACTAACGAACAATGCTCCTGAAGACGTTCGCAATCAACGAGGAGCCGGACGCAAACGCGGGTAATTTCTACCTTTAAAGATGCTGGTTTCTTCCTGGGGAACGGTCCGTTTACGCGGGAGTTTGTGGCAGGGAATTTCTAACTCTCAAACTCAATGTTTGGAAGCCGGGTAGATTGTGGTTCTGTTGGCATTTGTTCTGGTCTAGCCAGTCTTTTGGAACTCCATAAAACCTGGTGTAATGGCTCGATAAAATGTACCCTGCATTGAAAACAATACATAATAAATCTCGAACAACACATCGGTCGGCAATTAGTGACTACATGCATTTACAAACAAGAATGGATATTTAATGAATACGAAAACCTTTCACGAAATTCGCTTCACAACCATTTTTAATATCGCATGATTTTGTTTTAGTCACCTATAAGAGAGCTGTTTAACAGCCTAAAATATATCTCTTTTGCTTCCATGATAAATTATGTCCTCAAACGCACAATATATGCATTTTTTAAATACCGACTCTACGGCTATTTTTATCAACTTCCGACTCATCATTTGTGTCCACATTCAGTCAAGAAATTAGCGTTCACTCTTGTAGCCTCATTCTTTTTCTTCCGTTTGTAACCTTTGTGCTATAAATTTCTTTGTGACCGATCTGCCGTTTTCCGGTATCCACACTAGTGCAAGTTTACTATAATACACTAGTACATACTATTACAATACGGCTTATCAAGCAATGTGCGTGCAGTAATTTTTAATTATTTTGACGAATTTCTATTCGCCTGAGCGTATAGTTGCCAGTGATAACCGTTTTTACTAACAACAATTAACGAACAAGCTATAATTTGCCATCATCTTGCAACAGGCGCCATATATTAATGCTGAATTGCTATCCAAACGACAATAGCCCTTTCCGTTTTTAATAAAGTGTCTTTAGTAACGCATATTTTAGTAAGAAATTTCCGGTGTATTCCGCATTTGAGCAAAGTAGCAAGTCTTTTGCTATTAACTACAATAAATTATCGCCAGCAGAATATATACATCGTTCAATTATGTTCAATATATTACGTGTTTCCCCACATCTAATTATATTAGCAACTCTTTGCATTGCATACTAACAAATTTGAGCTATTTATGTGCTCAGTTTGTATATCACAATTAAAAAAATGACTATTTAGTTAGGCGCATTAGCAAAATATTACCTTTGCTATTACTTAACACCGTTTCATTCATGAATATAGGACCAGCGCTAGTTAATTCGCTTGACAATATTGCCCAGGTAATTTGAATTACCTGCCATCCTGTTGGCATTGCGAAATCATCTCCATCTGCGCAGAATTGCCATAACTCATAATCAGAACCACGGCAACAGAACTGAAGAGGACGGCATGATTAACCGTTCCATCAAAAAAAATTCTGTCTGAGTAAATTTCTACAATTTCGCCTTTTCTTATTATGGCTTAATGATAAAGTTATGATATGTCAACTTTCTCGGATCTTAGTTAGTAAGAAATACTCGTTGCTTCCTAAGCGTCTACTGCCAAACTTATCTTATGTTCATGACTTGCGACGCAACAAATGCTTTTTACTGCGTCACGTAAAAAGTGAGGATTAACCTCACATGCAGCAGAGTCACACAAATTTATGTGATGTGAACTTTTGCTCAAATATATCTATCAAATAAAAGGATTGCTTTTGGTATAATCAGCAAATTAATAATCGTTCCCAGGGTTGTGCTAGCTCATTATTCCTTGCGAAAGCTCTTATTTGTGTTATTACGGATCATATTTTCTCAGCACGTTAGTGATTTACTGAGCTCACAACGTTTGCATCAACAATTTACTGGAAATCGCATAAGGGAATCGTTCTACCCAACATGTCATTAAAAGCCTAAGATGCTAGGCATCACTCCTCTTCAGTTACAAATTGTTTACCTGTACTTACTTATTTCTGACAATAGGAGAAAACAACACAGCTGCTTCACAAGCAGAAGATGGCTGTAAAGTAAGTAACAGGGAAATATTTTTCCACAACTAAAGTTTAATAGGCATATCAGCGAGAACTATTTCGCAGTTGGATACACAGTTTAACGCAAATAACTACGCAATTCACGAAGAGCTATTCGATGTATCTCGGCTCCCTGGTTGGGTTCCGAAAGACGATGAACACTTTTGGTTGGACACAGTTGCTGACATGGCAAAGAGCCGACCTCAGTGGCGTTCGTGCTGTGAGTTTCTTTGTCCAACCCCATCCCTCTTAGCCTCCACTTCCACCTGCGATCTCATTATTTAACCTTATATAATTTTGCATAGAAATATTTTTTGCTGCAAAGTTGTCGGCTGGTAGCTTACCAGAACGATGCACATCCGTTACCTGTAGCTCAGCCGGCTTGCACCAGTTGCTTTTTCTCCTTTTCTATGTATTGCGTCACAGTAGCTGTGGTGTTCCCCAGCTCTGGCTAACGTGTATGATGATGATATTGATGATTCTATATATCAGTGAAAACAAAATCTTACTAAATTTTCTTCCTCGTACAAAATAAAGCTACTGTACTTGAAAGAAAGGTACGATAAGGAATTGGCTTACCAATACTAAGGAGGATTTAATAAAGATAACGCACCCAGCTTGTCACCGATACCTAGCCATCCTATTGTGTAAATTTCGGTCATGTGTCTCTAACTAAAACACTCATTCGGCGACGGGTTAACAGACTGAGTCAAGATCAGCAGGATCATCAGCCACTTAACTTCATTTTCCACCGACCGTATTAAAAATGTTTATGTCCAAACTTTACACGAGCTCTTAACTGCAACTAGTCTTTTATTTTATGGAATCAGTATCTTGGGAAACTGCAACATTTCTTCTCTCCCTTCACATTGGAACCGCGCGATCAATCCTTACTCATCGATTGATCAAAGCTTTCAGAGCTTTTACTAATAGGTTAAACTCTCCAGTACATAATTAATTCTTCAAGCCGCAGTTTATTTTTTATTTTTCTGTACAGTTTATTGCCCTTTTAAACTTAGTGTCGGGTACGAATCGATTGAGGAAATTTTACATATGTGCCGTGGAAATAGCTGCCTTAGATTCATTAACGTGACAGAAAACGGCGCCCATGTCTTTGTAGTAATAATGTGCCGAATCGCTGCCACATGATGCGCTTTTAACTTCATGCCGCATTTAGGTGTATTTACTGGCGGTTTTACTGTCATTTTTTCCAAGCAATTATTTTAGTTGCATAAACCAGTCCCTACATTTTCTCAGTTATACGCAATAAACCTAGTCGGAATGCTTATAAGGTTTTCCAGTAACGCTCGCTTAAAATTAATAGGCGAATATTCTCAAACTACCGACATCTGTCGTTGTCTCGTCAGTTAATGAGATCATGCTCTGGTTGTCACCTCAGACGTGTTCTTATGGAAGTTGCTTATGACAAGTTAAATAACTCAAAATGCATGGCGGATATCGATGGTTATCCAAACTTCCAAACTGGATTATTTCACTACTCGTTTAAAACCGACGCAAACGTAAAACTTGACTGATGTTATATGAAGGCATTATTATTTTCTCGTTTGCACCTGTGAAAATAAGATGTTTAAGCGGGAAAACACAGCAGTCAGCATTTCACTCCAATCAACATCTTCGTTGTGACAGCAGAGTAGATCGTGCCAATCTCTTTCAGGTGAATATTTTGGCAGCATTATTTGTTGATGTGATAGGTTCCCGCCTGGCCCAGTTTTCCTACAAACTGCCACAGATATCCGTTTAAGAGCAATGTGACGTGGTGGATATGACTAGCGACCAAAGAAAGTCACAAAATTTATAATAACAATGGTCCTTAGTATTTCTTGGAAGAATTTCATCCAATTCCTAGGGTTTCTATGAGACAAGTTGCACTGGTGAATAGACCAAAAATTTCAAAGATATAGAGGCATACTTACAATGTCATTTAACATGACAACATTCACACGAACCTACATCTACCTATACAAACGTAACACAAGTTCCCGAAAAGTTTAACTTGTTATATTTCCTGTTTGTATATCTATGAGCATGTGCACGCACTGTTGATTATACACTAATTACTTATTTAAAATTTTGTGCCTGAGTTCATGTTTATACAAATATTTTAACAGCAAAATAACTTAACTGCTGTTATACATTAGTTGTTCATGAATCTTACGTTGCTTAGTCGTCATTATACCCCAAAAATTACTGGTGAGTAATTGTGAAGCACTAATGAATACATTCGGTTATGCACTGTTGTATTATGGGTGTTTCCATAATGCTATTTCGCTGCAACTGAGCGGTACTTTTGACGACTGAGTAATAAAATGCACGTAATAATACACAAAAACTAACCATGAATAAAAACGATTGAGTAACTTGGAGGATAACCACCTGAATTAATACATCAAAATCATTTTTACTACGGTTGCTATGTTGATGACATTGTTGTGCCTCAGATCTGGTCGGTTATGATGTCGGTTATGACGTTGGAGATAACAATACAACATTTAGCACCGATCGTAGGAGAAGCAAATGGATAGCGCTTTTAAATATCTAGTTCAAAATGAATTGCGATTGGTTACCACAAAGGAGAATTCAGCAAATAGCGGTTTGAGGCAAAGCTTGTATCCATTTAAATAATTTGCCCATATCAAATAAGAATCATATCACTAGCATTGGTTAAACACAGAGAGCGACAAAAATTGCACGATACAATCAAAATAATCTAATCCTAATTAATGGAGACACAAATATATTTCATCTATTAAAACATGGAAGTAACAGCAACAAAAGTTAAGCAACCTAGAGCCAACAAGCTATTAGGAAACCTGTATCCACCACTCAACTATAACTACGTAAGTAGAATATGGAACCTCTCTAATAACACAACCAGAGAAGTACATGCAGTCGACGCACTAGACAAATGCAATAAAATAACTATTGTGAACAAGCAACCTAAGGAAATTTTCTCAGAGTCTCAAATGTCATTTGTATGTATTAAATCGGTTGTTCGTGTAAGCAATATATCTTGAGTGAACAATCAGACGCCTGTCCGAAATATTTTTGGGACTTTGATTGCTTGTTTCAAAAGTGGTATAACCAAGACAGTGAAGAATGCTATGTTGTCGCACCTGACTGATTCAGACTAACAGGACAACATTCGAGAAGCTGTTAGTCTCATTGAACTGACTTCCGGATACCTTACGCAAACGGCTATTAGTTGCCTTTCTAAGGCACGTCCGGTTGTTTTTTCCACCACTTGTATATGTCGTTGGTCAAAGCATGTAGTATCAAGAAAAAGCGCTAATAAATTTGTAGCTTTGTTGCTTTCCTGCGTTCCGATCATATGGGACCAGCAAGGAAATACTGACTAATCGTTCCACCGTTGTGTTAGACTATCGAACGCTCGCAGTCGCATATTGCAATGCATCTGCTCTTATCTCTGCGTTAGAGAAGTGAGCGCTCACAGAAGCCAGTAAAGCAGAGGTGAATTGTTGTGGGCTCAGATTCCCTAATGTGAAGTAACCTACCATTTGATGCGTTTAAAAATAGTCACCTGAGCATTTGTTTGGATTAGTTACTGGATCTCCCGACCATATGAATGGGTTCGTCAGAAAAGCCGGCCTGTAGTTCAGTTTATGTTAAAGCAACGCTTGCGGATGTGTTGCTTGAAAATAATGCCGTGCGGCACATCTGTCTCAAAGTTATAAAAAGACTGCTTAGTCAGGCCCGACTGTATAGACAAGTACATTGGTAAGCAAGCGCTGCGGAGTGGCAAAACTTCGCGACGTATTCATTTAGTTTGTCTATTTAGACGATTAACAAATTTTATAAAAGGCAGCGAAGCAAATGCAAAAGTGAGAAAAACCAGCTATCCATTTTGATATTAGCATGTTCCGGCCGCAAAAAGAGCTATGAAGTGAATCGTTGAGTACCTGATCCAGCGCCTGAAGCCAGCAAATGACAGGAACGACGGCAAAACTATCAGTAAGCGCCAAATTTGCTTTGGTCAGTATGAAGTTAATTGATCCAAGTTATCTTGAAACCGAGATAATTTGACAAAGTCAAACGTTATTGCAACCGTTTATACAATCACTGTTTTGTACATTGTTTCAACCAAATATGCTTAATAAATATGGGCCAATAAAATAAGTATCCGCGTAGTACTCAGTGTTTACTTTACCATTGCACAACTATTTTCCTTTCGATGTCGCTATTGCTTAAATTATTATAGTTAGGAAACAAGCGCAAGATATATTATAGTGCAGCAAACAATCATTTAACTATGTTGGTCGCTTGTCACATGATCCTCGCCGGTGGAGAGCAATTGGTGGAAAAGAATTTATTACATCTTTAAAATGAGGGATAATCTTAGCATGCTGCTTGCCCAACCGTTTAGGTCAAGCTGTCTTGCAACGACAGAACAATGAAAACCGTCGTTATGCATGCGGAAATGCAAAAGGAGATATAACATGATGTGGATTATATAAGTATGATCGCATTATT
>CALYDF020005407.1:0-14388 GCA_944474145.2 Dicrocoelium dendriticum | reverse complement strand
CTTTACTAGGGGTACCATAGAGGTCATAAGCCTAATACTTTTTCCACGGATCCAGTGGTCAAGAAGTTGAAAAGGGATAAAATTCTGAAGAGAAAGGATGAAGATGTAGATAAGAAATAAGGATTGAAGGAAGAGGTCGGTGAAGAGTAAGATCGTCTTGTATTCAGTTTGCTATTCTTAAACCCTGGAAAATGGGTGCGACGGGTACCGTTAAAGTCTCTTAGGTGCTAGAACGGTAACCACAATGAATGTGGATGAGTTTTGAGCTGAAGGTGCTTAGGTGTCTTGCACTACATCGTGGGCGTCCTCAAGCTATATCAGGGCCAGTTTCAAAGAAGTGGTCTTGAGAATCGCAGATATGGAAGATGCTTTGTAGCTTGCCAAAACATAGGAATTTTTGTATCTCCTTCCTGAAGACCTGCAAATTTTGGATTTCTCTTATTTTGAGAGGCAACCGGTTCCATATGTTCACGTAGACAACTAAGAAGAAACCAGACCGCAGTCTCTTCTTTGCCTTTAGCGGAGTAATGAAATGGCTCCTGTTTCGGAGTCTCGATTCAGACGCGCTCCTTAGTTTAAGACAAGTGATATTACTGTGCAACTTTCTATGAATTAGCTTGTGTAAGAAGCACATGTTAAGGATAATGCGCCTTTGCCATAGGGGCTGAATTTTAAGGTGTTCACACCTTTGTCGGTAATTCAGCGCTTGCTGCGGTGGAGTCAACATCTTCGTAAAGCGTCGCTGAGCTTTCTCAAGCAGAACACGGTCCGACTTACGTAGATTGCTGCATATAAAAGCGTAATATTCTAGATGTGGCCTGACGTGACTCTTATGCAGTTCTAGCCTTGCATCGGCGGTTTCTATGCAACGGCGTATGTGGAACCATAATCCTCTTACCCTTGCGACTTGACAATGCACTTGCTCTGCAAAGTTGAGGCTCATAGAGTAGCGCAAGCCCAGATCTGTTGTTATGATATTCTGTTTGATAGTGATACCGTTTATTGTTAGGGACCCAGCAGGTATAGAGAATCTGTGGGTCATGACGTTAGATTTTTGAGAGGAGAAGGTAATTTGCCAGTGTTCGCACCACTTTTCAAGTGCTTTAAGATCCTCACGGATACTATTAAGTGCGGAAAATTCATTACCACGGGGAAAGTCGTAGACAACGTTCACATCGTCAGCAAAGATAAAGGAGCGACCGTGTTGCAAAATCTTGCAGAGGTCATTGATATAAATCAAAAATAGGGTAGGGCCAAGGACACTCCCCTGCACCACGCCACTGGGGACGGCGGTCGGGGTGGATATAGTTTGTTCAACCTTAACAGACTGCGTACGTCCTATTAAATAGGAACCCAGCCAGTCTAATAGAGGACCGTCTACCCCATAAGCCTTTAGCTTATGCATCAGGCGCATGTGTGGTACCCTGTCAAACGCCTGATGCATATCAAGGTAAAGAATTACAACTGCTTGATTAGAGTCAATGGCCTCGGTGACCAAATTGAGGAAGTCCAGCTGACAGGATGCACAAGACCGAGCACTTAGAAACCCGTGCTGAGATTCATTTATGTGCTCGCCTGCGTACAGATGAGTCATGAGGGCTTTTTTAATCAGCTTCTCCATCACGCGCGAGATAATAGAAGTGTGGTTAATAGGGCGATAGTTACCACCTTCCTGTAGGCTTCCGCCCTTATGCTTTGGCACTATGAGCGAATGTTTCCATGCGGCCGGGCATTGACCTTTTTGCATTGATAACGCAAAGATTTTCAAAAGAAGCATAGGGATATCTTCACCCCCATTCTTAAGTAGACTGGGCGGGATTCCGTCTGGACCAGGGTCCCAGGATGGCTTGGTAGTTGAGATCGCAGAACGGACACTACTTAAGTCAAACTGTACAAAGGACAGGGACTAGCGACCGGGCACCTTCAGGGCCTGAAAGGTTGAGATTATTTCCAAACACTGCGATTCTTTCAAATGTGAGCTGAAGGCTTCACATAAAATTCTTGGGTCCCTAGACGTTTCGTTGGGACTGATCTTTAGGGTAGAAATCTTACGTCCATAGTTAGGTGTTCCAGAACGCAGCAGCCAACTGAGACTCTTACCTTTGTTCGCACTATTTAGTGCGGATATTTCTTGCTTGGTTTGCTGCAGCTAAGCTCTGGCAGAAAACTGGTGTGCCATCTCGTTCGCTCTTATGATGTGAGCAAAATTGAATGTTTTGTAATAGGATCGTCTAAGCTGACGCATTCTGTTATGCATTTTGGTTTGGGTCACACTTTTAGAAGCATGTCTTATTAAATGCGACACGGGAGCTAGAGGGTCGAGACAGTGCAGTATTTCTTCATAAAACAGCTCGGCCGAGCGATCCACAGAATCAGACGTAAAGAATTCATCCCAATTTTTTGATCGGACGAGCACGGCAAAGGTAGTCCAGTTGACGAGGTGCATTGGGCGGTATACTAAGACTGCGTCTGGTTCTTGTTGGGCAGCAGCCATGGTGGCTAGGTCGAGGTTGGTTCTAGGCGATAGGCTGTTCTACTGAATGTGTGAAAGCGCATCAGCGACGGGATTGAGAGCAACTTATACATGTCGTACGCCTGTCATAAACTGTGAAACTTAGTCCAGGTGTCTAGTTTTCGGCGGAAAATACTTGTGTGTTGCGCCATTGGTTCCGTAGGCAATTGCTTGTGGTTATTGAAGACTGTAAAATAAAGAACTTTGAAGTAGTGACGGAAAGGTTTGATACTTTGCTAGATAACTAATAGTTCCCTACCGAAAATTGGTGTAACGCGATTCGACAGGTTGGCTAGCCGAACAACCTCCTCGTGGTGCCAGCTGGGTGGTTCGGGTTTGACCCGTTCCAGCAAATAGTTCGGCGGCAGTGTTCCAGGACGTGGTGGGTTTTCGCCTGGCAAGCGCTCTCCCTATAAAAAGCCACAAATGTCTGCTTAACAACACTGTGACGTGGCGGTCGTGACTCGCCACCAAATAAAGTCACTGCCACGTGGGTATCCGAAAAATCCTTTCCAACGCACGGACATCCATCTTCTACTCGAGCATCGCCGACGATATGAGAGTGAAAGTTAGAGCAGCGCAGTTACAAACAGGAACCTCACAGTTACACACCCACACACACACAGCTACATAATTACATACCCCTACATAAACATACACTGGTACGGCAAACATAACGTATTCTTGCACATTCTTGACCGCGCATTGTTGTCATAATGATCATGCCTGTAAAGGCGTGCCTCGCCTTGTCGAGAATAAAAACTTTTTTTATTTATTTATTTATTTATAGTGGTATAAATCGATGGTCGATGAGTTTTTGAAGAACTGCACCGATGGCAGTGTCGGATGCGTCAGTTGTCAGAGAGAGTGAGGCTGGCGTGTCTGAGTGAGCAAGAGCGCTATGTTGTGGATAGCGTCTCTGGGCTTCTCAAATGCCAGTCTAGCGTAGCCTGGAAATGAAAACAGCGTTGTTTAGCAGGGAGAAACCCAGTCAGCGGTTGAAAATGCCTGTATAGTTAAGAATAAAGCGTCGATACTAGTTAATTAGGCCAAGGAATGGGCGTATCTGTTTGAAGGAACTAGGAGCCGGATAGCTCTTCAGTGCCTGTATTTTGTTTGGCAGCGCTTCAATACCAGAGGCGGCTATTCGATGATCAAGAAAGTCGATGGCGCTATGGCCAAGTTCTCATTTATGGGTTTGACTGCAGCCCCAATTTGCGTCAAGCGTTGGAAGAGCGTCGAGGTGATGAAGAGGTTCATCGTCATTAGAGCTGGTGATGGGAGTGTCAACTGGATAAGGGTAAACGCTTTTGGGTCCCCGTGTAACCTAATGAATGAAACGGTGAAATGTTTAAGCAGCGTTGCTAAGACCGATAGGCATTCTGAGGAAGTCGCATAGACCGAATGGCGTGATGTCTACCGTTTTAGCAATGTCGCCTGGCGTCAAAGGTATTTGATGATAGACTCGAACTAGGTCGACTTTGCTAAAAATAGACCTACCGCCTAGGGCTGAAGTTAAGTCGTGCATGTGCGGTATAGGGTATGTATCTGGGACGGTAACTTTGTTAAGTGCCCTATAGTCATCACAGGGCGCAAGCCACCAGGTTGCTTCGACACCATGTGTAATGTTAATGCCCATGAACCTTTGGATGAGCGGATTATTCTCAGTTCGAGCATTTGCTCGGGTTCTGCATAAGCAGCTTTGGGCTTCTCCTGGGCTAGGCTGCGACAGCGGGCCCCAACAGGTGAACACTTGGTGCAAATGGGATGCCTGAAGTTTGCCGACCCAGGAGACAAGTCGTTTGGGACGCTAAAAGGTTTAGCATGCGTGTTGTAACCTTCTATAAAATGCTGTGAAGTCTGAAGTAGGACACGTTGGCACCACATTGGCACTAGTCCCGACGACGCTGAGTTGTGTCGTGGGGTCGATACGCTTCTTTCTTTAAGCGTCGCCAATGACGCTGAAGCATTGATGATGGCCTATGCCTATGCTGGCGAAAGGCACGGCTGCTACTATGAAAGGCCAGCGAAAACTTAGCCGTGGGTCGAAACTGAACGCTAGCTACCTTTCGCCAAAAGTTGCTATGTGTGAAATTGAAGGCACTTAGCTTGGTCAGTGAGGGTTAGAAAATCACAGCTAAACCACGGGTATAACGTTAACTTCGGCTCCAGTGTCGAATAGGAACTCTGTGGCGGGACCTAACTCCCTAACGCCGATGAGGCGAATTTGGTGTTGGCCGGTAGTCTCCTTCGTCGTTACGGGCCTGCCGAGAAGTTGTGCTGCTTCTCGGCGGAGGTACAAGACTTGCTACATTTACGCGCTGTTGTACCAAAGCGTTGATAGTGCCAACAGCAAGCCGCTTTATTGGTGGACTCGGAACGTTTGAAGGGCTATTTCAATGAGCTATGACGACGACATTTCAGAATTAGCTGTTGCGCCTGGCGACTAAGTGTCACAACTTGTGGTTGTAGGGCTTCTATTGTTGCCTGTAAGCCAGTGCTAGAAGTAATCTGGGACGTGACGGTATTGAGTTTGCTGGCGTAAGCTGGTAGCTGTGATCGTTTAACGGCTCAGCCTGCTAAATCTGCTAGTTGGGTGAGCGATACTGACCTCACGATAGCCAGAATCGCTTGCGCGTTTAACGGGAGCCGCGGTAACCGTAGTTCGCGAAGTAAAGTCCCGTCCACGGTTGAGGAACCAAGAAGTTGCTGGATCACTCGTAGCAGAGTTGAGAGCAGCTTGTCACCCAGCTGCAGATCCCTGAAAAGCTGCATCAGCAGAACTTTCTCAGAGGGTATGACGCGCTTAATCGTGGCCTCTTTGAGAACGTTAGGGCGGTTTTAGGTCTGAACAATGCTAACGTCTCGAACCTGCATTCATACTGTAGTGTACTGGAAAACACTCTATTTCATTATTTTGTACCATTGGATTTTACGTTTGTTTTAGTCTTCAAAACGTCCACTTTTTACTGGCGGCAAGTCCGCTGACCCAAATAGTTTTGGTGGGTATCTTGTTGCACCGTTCCTCTCTCTGGTTGCGTCGCTTTCTATTTTGTAGCCTGCACAATATACGTTGGGTTCAGTCACCTGCAATTTCTATCCGGTCCCGTATTTGACACCTCTCATAAGTGTCATTGGGTACCGAGTAGTATCTCAAGCTCCACCCAAAAATTTCTTTTTGGGGAGTTAAGCCATTAGCCTGCTATGCTTCGCGTAGTCGGCAGGGATTCTGTGGTTATAAAACGCAGCCTCAAGGTGACCGAACCACAAAGTGGATATATGTCCGAAAACTGTGGCCAAGGGATAAAACGCTAAGGAGAACGTCAACTTTGGGTTCTACAAAACACTTGGTTCATAAATGTGACACGAAAAGCCAAAGTTGCACTAAACGGCAAACGTGAAAACTAAGTGGAACGAGCTCACCAGAGAAAAGTTCGAAATATCCGGCACTAAAATACATCCGGGGTCGGGGTCACCTCTTTGGCACGGAGCCTGTAGCGGCCCGCCGGTGAGCGATTCAAAAAGCAGAGCGAGTTGCAACGAAACTTCTATTGGTACAGTTAAAGATTCCCTGTTATCTAGGTATAGAAAAGGCGACACCGTTGACACTCTAGCTAGGGGAACGGTGGATGCGCAGCACACAGGGCAGTCGCGTGTTGTAACTGAAACTAGCTTCAAGCAAAAATGGTGCTGAGCACGTCAAGCATTCGAACTCAGCAAGCAGTTCACCAAACCACACCGGTTGCCTAGGCGTACAATGAAATACTTTTACTTAGAATATTACGCAGGCAAACCGGGGGACCTCAGACTGCCACACGCATCACATGACGGAAGATATCCTAACCACGCCACTTGAATTACTTCTGGACGAGTTCAACCTACCTAAAATAGATGCAAACCAGCGAGATAACACTGTCGCCCCGCTACACAATTCTGCACCGGACTGGAGCCCCAATGACGGCCTGATCGTTGCCGAGATCTTGCAACACCGCTCCATGTCAACCCCCAAGCTGAAATCCTATAACGGGCAGGTGTTAGAAAGGACACACCCTAACGAACGGATCGGCAAACCCAAAGAGGATAAAACATTATCCTGTTTTCAGAAATCGAGCAAGCTAATCGCATTGGTTAATCATTGGAATGCTCTTGCAAACACTAGTACAATTATGGGTAAGTGAAAAAGAAAACAGAGAACCTTCAGGAAGGTCTCTATGCACAAATATATATCGGTACTCTGCGCTCCGTAACCATCTCGTGCCCGGCGGCTCTTAAACTGTGTCTTCGACATTGTCTTGTTGATCGGCCCATCAGGAGCGAGCAGGTTTACAGCAAACATCCAATCGGAGCGATCGGGACGACCATGGTAACCATAATATATAGTGGTGTGGATGGTACTGCTCAGGCCTTTCCCTACTTATTTCCACTCCTGCGTCTTTTTATCCTTAGCCCCCCCTTCTGTTTCATCGAAGTATCTTGCCCGATAGAAGACGAATCAGGATCGTTTTTGATACGCATCTGCTTACTATTTGGACTTCATCTGCCATGGCGTCCAAATGCTTGTCCTGTTGTGAAGGTGTTATTTCGCGTTCTAAAGCCTTGCAGTGCACCGTCTGCGATAGGGTGAACCCACATAGCCTGGTGTGGAGTCGGCCGAGTTGTATGAATTTCTCCTGCGATCCAACGTTCAGGGCTCAGGTTATTTTGCGATCAGTGCCTTGTTAAGTTAAGCAACAGCCGTTGTCTTGATGGACTGCCCGCTCTCCGGCCTCTCGCCTCTCCTGCTCATGCTGAGATAAACACCGCTGCTGTCGAGCTACCATATACTTGCCTTAACTCATGTGCCTCTGGCGCAGCTACCTCAATGGGCAACATAGTCGAGCACCGTCCACCTCATGTACAGAGATGCCGGCGGTTGTTGATCAAAGCGAAGTGCTTAAGATTAAGACGTGCGCAGTGGCGGTGAAGGAAAACCTACGAAAGTTTAAAGCTAAAAGCAAGGCAGGTGTTAGGCTAAAGTCTAAGTTGTCATCAGCTCGATCTCAGTCGAATTTGTTGGTCGATAGTGTCTGTCAACTGGAGAAACTGCTTAAGGATGGCTCTTCTGTTCTGTAGCCGAAAATCTATGCGAATGCCAAATAGCTATCTCGCCTTCTCCTCCTGAATGCAGCCGAGTCCACTAAGGCCAACCCAGCCGAAAGGATTGTAGATGACCAGGAGTTCCTACAAAGGATGGTCTCTTTACTGTTCGCTGAGGCAGAACAAGGAATCAGTATTGTTTCAACGTTCCGCCTGGGCACGAAACAGGAGGACTCCTCAAATGTTCGCCCACTTAAAATGGTTTGTCAAATTGATGAGTAGGTCCGTTGCTTTCGTCGACGAGCTCCGCTTCTTAAAGGTGAATCATTTTATGTATTACGAGAACTTTCCCCGGAGGTTCGAGTGCAAAGGAAACATGCGGTTTTCGAATTCGGATCCCGCCGGTACAACGGTGAGAAAGATTTACGTATTGTGGCTGCTCGCGTAGTCCGAAAACCTACGAAAGTTCGCTAGAAACCACTTCTTGTCATACCCAGGCATTAGAGGTGAAGAACGGATTGCGCGTAATCTCCGCTAATGTGCGCATTGTTCGAAACAAACGCGATGCAATGCAAATTTTCGGCTTAGCGAGTCATCCCGACATAGTGGGTTTTACCGAGAGTTGGTTGCCCGTAAATATTCTGGACCCGGTGGTGCAGATAAGCGGGTATAACCTCTGCCGGGTTGACCACCAAGGGGGCGACCTGGAGGCGGTGTGATTCTGAAATGGAATGCAAACCTCGACGCTCATCGTGTTGAAGCTACTTGGGAGGTTACTGTTGGTTATGGAGCCCTGTGATGCTGCTTTCATGATGGATGCAAGTCCCTTATCGTTGGGGCTCTCTACAGAGCTCCATTGGGTTCCGGAGCTTAGCCGCTGAATTCCATTAAAATGCATGGTGGGGGAAATGACTGTGTACTATTGGGAGACTTCAATACCCCAAGTGACAACTGGGATTTGGCGCATTGTACTACTTCTTCAGACATTTTCGCTGCGGACCTTTTGGCAACCGTTCGCACGGGTAACCTATTTAAACAAGTTACAGGGCCTGCCCGTATGGTTGTCGAACAAACCCCTCATATTCTTAATCTTGTGCTTCCCCGGCGCAATCAGATGTCGCAGACATTACCACTCTTCCGCCTATTGGTAATAGTGATCACTGTATGGTATCATGCCTCTGGACTCGACGCCTCACTATTCACAAACAAGATAGTTTCCTCTGAAAATTCTGGCGTGCCGATTCAAACCACCTGCAAGCGGCCGCTAGCGCTGTGTACTGGTATACCCCTCTACTCTCGGACCCAGATGAGGAGTGTAACATTTTGTACTCCAAGACGGTTTCCCTTGTCGTGCAGGTTGTTCCTAGTTTCAAAGGATGAAGGTTTACTAGAAGCCCTCCATGGATAGACCGAGAATGGAAGTGCGTAATGTGCAAAAGACGTACATTATGGGACCGACTCTAGCTAACTCACTGCGCGCTTGACTATTCGAAGTACAAATTGAGCAGAAATGAAGGTAGTTCTAATAAACGTCAGAATGTGCAACAGTATGAACTCACTTTGGGTGTGCAGTCCAGGACGACACCGAAACCACACTACTCTTACTTGAAAAGAAGTACCAAAGCTGGCAGTGGCATACATGCCCTGTTTTCCCCAACGCGGGACGGTTTACTTGACGGCGATGGGAGGAAAGCCAGTCTACTAGACATACAATATTCAGCTGTTTACTCGATAGAGACGCCGTTTCTCGGTGACACTGCGCCAATCCACCACTCTTTTTTGCGACGCAGAGAAATGAGTGTGGCTGACTTTGCAAAAGACCTACCTGCGTTAGACCTGAACTCCCCCCTTGGTTCTTATGGGCTGCAACCGCTGTTCCTCAAGACCATGGCAGATTACATTGCTACTCCCGTCTGTCAGATATTTCGTCACCCCTGGAAGCTAGAGGTCCCCGGTTGCTTGGAAATTAGGGATCGTTAAACCTACATACAAGGGAGGGGATCACCAAGAGCACGCAAGCTATCGATCTATCCGCAGAACACCGGTACTGTGCAACTTAATGGAAGGGATACTCAAGCGGGCACAGCAGCTCCACTTCGAGAAAGTAAAAGGCATCTTTTAGTGTCCGACGGGGAGTTATAACCGCTGAAGGTTTACGGCGAATAGGAGCTTAGCTGGATTGCTCACGGTAAGGTTGCAATAGGTACAAATCAGCAAGCTTGTCCGATCGCACGTACGGTGAAATCGAACGCGGATCCGTAAATAGAGATCCGACGACCGGTGCGAAGCACACATACAACAATCGAAGGCAGCACGTCATCGAAAAAGAAGACGGACGAAATTCGAAGCGCTGGATATTTGTTTTTGTGCTAGTTGAAACAAATGTACAAAAAATGAAGAAACATAGGATAGGAAGTTACAACGAAAAATGTGAATAATTTAGAAACACTACAGGATTCCCCTTCTAGAGTTTGAGTCGGGAGAACGAAGGCTCGAAACTGATGTATTGTTGCTAGTCATTATTTTGGAAGGCAAAAGAACAGCGCGTCCCGAGCATGTGTGCTTTGGTGCGTATGGCTCACACACTGGTTCTGTGGAGGATGTAGAGGTTGGCACACACGGTTCACACATTGGCTGGGTTGGAGGGGTAATGGGTACCGACTGTTCGGTAACTTGTTTTGCTGTTTTAGTTTCGCACTATGCTGGTTTTAACCGATCAAGACTCAGAGACTCCTTCGAACCGTTTCTATCTAAGACGAAGTATTTATCTTTACGAGCAACGGTGTTGAAGGGGCCTTCATACCGCGGTGTCACGGGTTTACGCCCCCCGCCGCGCACAAAAACGAAAGGACAGGTACACAAATCAGAGTGGACTTGCTGATTTCGCGGGCTGAATCGGGGTGGTGTTTACCGGACTGAAGTAAAACGTGGTCGCAAACATACTACATAGTTAGCCGGGTCTGGTTCGCCAGTGATTCTGGAATCTAACTCCACCTCACCGGGAAGCCTGAGCGTTGAGCCAAAAACCAGTTCAGTGGGCAACAACCTAGGCCTTCTTGGACCGCGTTGCGAATGACGAGAAGAGTAACTGGTGGCTTTCTGGACCAGTGCTTTTCGATTGTGAGGCGGTACTTGCGGCTTTCAGTTGCCGATGAAAATGATCAACAGGATCGTTGGCGGTTGGAGGGCAGGCGGTTGTTCGCAGATAACCAAAGCCGAGTAAACGATCGTGGTCTCGAACTAGGGTGGTATTGTACTGCGGACCTTTGTCTGTTGTGATTGTGGCTGGGGTGCCAAACAGTGGTATCCAGGTTTAAACCCAAGCCCGCTAACCATTTGCGGTGGAAATGTCTCGTAATTATACTACTTGAGGCCATCGGGTGAAACGGCCGACACAGGTCAGCAACTAGTGGGAACCGTTGGATAGGTGAAGTGGTTCAACGAGGTCAAATGCACATGTTTAAATCTAGAGTCGAGTAAAGCCAATGTGCCAGGTAGGGTGACCGTGTGCCGATATATCTTGCTGGTTTGACAAGTAGCACATTGCTTCGCCCACGTTTGAACGTCGGAACACATACTGTGCCATAAGTAGCGGTAGGCGTTTAACTTGATCGTGGCTCGAATGCAGGAGTGGAAAACGTCATGCGAGTGATCGAAACCGATTCTCCGGAAGTGCTGAGGAACAAAAGGTCTGGGCTTACCCGTCGATAGCTCACAATAGACTATAACATCGGAATTAACGATAGACAATTAAGCGAGTAATATTGAGTTGTTTGCTCTGAAGTTTGCGAACCCAGAGGCGTCTTCTTGGTGAGCTGCAATAGCCTCGAGGATAAAAGCTTGGCGTGAGATATGGCGATGATCCATACGGGACAATGCGTCCTCAACAGGGTTGTTAGTGGCCACAACGTGAGTAAAGTCTGTCGTGAATTGTGGTAGGTGGTCTAAATCAAGAGTTGCACGAGGTGAAAATCGAGCGGAGGAACCTCGGAAGTCAAAAACTAGCGGCTTATGATCTGTAAGGGGAGTGAAGATGCGTCCCCCCAGTAGATGTAAATGGCTAGGTAACTAGCCAGAAGTTCGCCACCGAACGTGCTATATCGTTAGAGCAGCTGAAGCTTTTTGAAGCAAAAACCCGGTTTTTGTTTATTAGCTGCTGTTAAACGGCACCAATGGCAGTTTGTGATGCACCAGTCTTGAGAACGAGAGGTGCATCAACATAGGTTATCATGCGGATAAGCGCGGTGGCGTTGGATAACACCTGCTTGATCGTATGGCATGCCACAGTAGCTTCTGCTGTTGGATCAAACTTTCGGCTTGCATTTTAGTAAATCCCTAAGAAGCTGAAGTAGCAGGGAACAATCTGGAACGAAACGACGCAAATGTTTGAAGGAATGAGGCAGTGGGTGCTCCGCGATTGCCCGCGTCTTTTCGGGAAGTGGGCTAATATAATTGTAGTCAATGCCGTGACCGAGAAATTCGACACAGAATTGGCGAAAAATACATTTGTCAACGGTAATCGTCACGCCATGCTGAGCCAAAGCGTCAAAGATCCGACGGAAATGGCACAGGTGTTCCTCATCGTTGGAACTGGTGAGGTGAATGTCGTCGATGTAGGTTAAGGCGCAGTCTAGCCCTCTAAGCACTTGATCAATATACCACTGAAAGTTTGGGCAACGTTTCGAAATGCGAAGGGAGTACGGACAAATTCATAGAGACCGAAGGGGTAGTAATGGCGGTCTTTGAGATGTCGTCTGGAGCAACAGGAATGTGATGGCATGCTCGAAATAGGTCGATTGTAGAGGAACACAGACTTTCCGTGTAAGTGGTTAGACAAATAATCGATATGGGGAATTGAGTATCTATCGGGAACAGTGACGCTGTTGAGCACACGGTAGTCGCTACATGGTCTCCTATCGCTGGGCTTCTCGGACACCAAATGAATCGGAGCTGCCCAGCAACTTTTGGAAGGGCGGATGATCCCGAGCTTAAGCATGTGTTCGAACACTCTCTTGGCTGCTTGTAGTTTGTTCCGTGGAAGGCGTCTTGGTTTAGCACACAGGTGGACCGGTTGTGATGATATGGTGACAGATAGCGTGCTTTTGCTCCAGAGGGCCGTCAGATGCTCTGACCAGGGAAGGAAATATGTGGCAGTAAAGCCGAGTAGCTGTACTAGCTAAGCAGAAGTACTTTAGGCTCAATGGAGTTGACCGCAGCGAGCTGGCCGCAAACAGTTAACCAGGTGTTACCGTCTCGTAGCTTGCTACAGTGCAGGTATACGACAAGGCCGAATTTGGTGAGGAAGTCAATAGCAAGGATGGATTTCTGTACATCGGCAATTAGGAAGCTGAAGGTGAAATTACGTCGTAAACTATGATTAACTGTCAGCAGTTCCTGGCCATACGTCGCGGTCTTGTTTTGGTTAGCTGCTTGTAAGGTAATTCCGGATTGTCGCAGAACAGGTTTTCCAAGCTCGAGGTATAATGCTTACCTGTGCTCCAGTATCAACCAAAAAGTGAAGTTTGGTGGTGGAATGGAAAAAGTACAACAGGCGACTAATGGTTTGGCCAGCAGCAGCTCTCGCCATCACTGATTGGCGTTGTCACTTCTTTGCCGAGAATACAGAAACCTCTTCAGGCACTTACAACCTGGACGACAATTGCGAGCAGTATCGCCGAAACGGCAGTGGAAGTAGCAGTATGACTGCGAGCGGCTGGTGCTGAATTGACAACGGCGGCTACTCCTGGAGTTGAATCTACGTTTAGCAGGTCGTTCACTAGCGATATGCGACACGGCGAGTTGTAACCAAGCGAGTCGTTCAATAATGGTCTCAAGTGTGGTACTTCCAACTGGACTAGTGGTGCTCAGTCCAGTCACATTATTCACAGCAGATTTAACTAACAGTTCATTGACTTTATCTGCCGCTTCGGCTAGTTTGTCCAACTGGAGTTAATCAGCTAAACTGCTAAAGCACCGTGGTGTTTGCTGGAGCGCACTTAGTCCAAGTCTGTCGGAAGCCCTCGTGCGTTGTAGAATGGCTGATGTAAGTTTGTCATACGGCCATTCAGTCGGCATTGGATCAAGAATATCGATCACCTCCAAAGCTAGCTGTGAAGGTAGATGGGTGGAGACGTATGAAAACATTGATGACTGCGAAGTGGTCCTACGGAATCGGATGATGGCCTCCACCTGAAAAAACCAAATATGAGGGTTTGAAACATCAAAGGTGGGTAACGAAAAACCGATGGAGTTTACACACGGTTCATGGGGGCAGCGTAGTCAGACATAAATAAAGCAAAAGAAAAAGAAACGTAATCAAAAAACAGTTAAATAGACGGAGTTCCCAAATATGTCTGACGGAGAGTTATAACAGCTGAGGGTTTACCGCCAATAGGAGCTAAGCAGGATTGCTCACGGTAAGGTTGCAATGGGTACAAATCAGTAAAACCTGCCCCATTGCATGAACGAAGAAATCGAACACTAATCCGTAAATAGAGATCCGACGACCGGTGCGAAACACACATACAACAATGGAACGCGGCTCAACCTCCCCGAAACAAGAAGACGGACGAACATCAAAGCATTGGATATTTATTGTTGTGTGAGTTAAAACAAATGAACAAAAAATGACGGAAAATAGAATAGGAAGTTACAAGAAAAAAGTTGAAGAATTTAGAAACACTACAACCCTCAGTGCTCAGCATTGCTTTCGGCGAGCAAGCTCATGAATCTGGAACCTGCTTATTGCTCTGTGAGTGCTGCGCGGTAGCTCGTTTCTTAGGTGTACCCTACTGATGGGG
>CALYDF020005406.1:0-14370 GCA_944474145.2 Dicrocoelium dendriticum | reverse complement strand
AGGGTCAGCCGTGACGTACCTGTTTTCTGGCTATCACATAGTATCCGGTATGCAAGGACGAGATTCCGCGAAGCCGTTGGAATTCTGAGGTGAACGCACCGAATAAACAAATGCGCCCTCCGAAAGGGAGACCAGATAGTCCACCTGGTGTCTTGTCGGCGCTTCATTAGGGTTGCTCAAAAAGACGAATATGTCTTTGTAACCCTGGACGTCACTCCTTAAACGCATCTTCAGCATGGGAATTCAGGTATGTGTTGATCAAGTGTGGTACTAGCCGTCGCCTAAATGTGTCGATAACTCGCATCAAAAGCCTCAAGTTCATGTGCGCCACATTCGCTGCTTTCGAGCGTTGGAGCGAATTGTCAAGATTTACTGAGACGATAATAAATCAGCCTCATTCATTAGTCACCAGTTACCAAACGCGTTGTCCCAGAAGTAATGTGTTGCTGAAGCTGTGGCGAACTGGCAGCACGTGGCACTTTGCAGGGTTAATTGAGAACAAGTATACTTATAGCCCATTTGTAAAACTCGTCCACGTGAAAGTCTGAGTGCTGAAGACCAGTGGAAAACAAAGAGGACAAAATTGCGAAGGAACGTTGAGCGTTTACGTTCTGTAAGTCAACAGTTAGCCAAACCACTTGGGCTGGTAGTGTACTTCGCCCTGCAAAGGCCAAGCTTCGTCCTACACGAGGGCGTTATAATCCCGTGATCTTTCGCGCACCGGAGTCCTGTCCTGATCCATAACCCCAAGTGCGCTACGATCACGAAAGTCGAGGTTTTACAGGGTATAATTGATAGACTCCTCGACGCTGGTGAGTACTCGGTAAAAGTGAGGCAGATTACCCGTCTTTGAAAGCAAGGTGATCCACAAAATCGGCCTATTAGAACCACTTTTGTGGACGAAGCTTGTCCAAGACTGATCATGTTTCGCCTAAGTAGGCTGAAAGGTTTAAAGATCCATGTTTGTCCCGACCTAGACACAGTGGACAAGGAGCAGTGCAAGTCTGCCATCATTGCGTTGAAAAGACGCACTGGTGAGGGGGAAACAAATCTTCGTATCGTAAATTTTCGGGTGGTTTCCAACAATCCGCGAATCAGGATAAACAGGCTGCTCACACTTCAAGCATGCCCGGTGGCTCCTGCTGCGGCCTGCGAGTAGCCTTCACAAACGTTTGCAGTATTATGAATAAGCGCGATGAGCTTTGTTGTTTCGTTGCGTCTGAGCGGCCAGACGTAGTTGGACTCGCATTGACATGGCTGCATACAGTTTTACACCCAAGAACTTGAACTCAACGGTTACTCGTGTTTCCCATGCGATAGACTAAAGAATGCCCACGGTGGTGTCTTACTTTACATCCGGTCTTCCCTGCGTGGGAGATTTCTGAGCATCTACCGAAGTGACGATGGTCTGTGTGAGCTACTGTGGTGCTCCATCCGCCTCAGGCGCGGAGAACTGCTTGTGGGCGCAGTTTATCGGCTGTCCCCTGAGTCGTTGTTTGGATTGGCTGCCCCATCTTCGACCCACATGAGTCCCTCCACACTTTCTGCTTATGGGGCGATTTTAACTGTCCTCGAATACGATGGCCTGATATGCTTTGTTGCCTGGACAAAGTGAGGTTGAAGCAAAGGTTTCGTGGATTTGGTACTTGAAGCCTGGTGCATCGCAACACATATGCCAGCCAACACGCATATCACACGTTCAACCTCGTCCTGTCTCGACCTGATGTAACGAGCTACGAACAACGAGTGCGTGACGTTAGGATCCTGGAGGCCCTGGCTACGAGGCGACCACTCAGTACTGATAGCTGATATGGAATTATCTTTGCCGTATACACATCCGCTGCAACCAGCTCCAAGCTACTTGGAAAACGACTTCGATGGTCTAGCTCAAAATTGCGGAGCCAACTTAGATTGGTCTCTACACAGCGGCAATCTGTGAGAAAGATTGCCTGGATATCATTATAAATGCGAGACTGACGTCATTGTACTTCCCAGTTGTGCAGTGAAATGTAGCGAAACAGTTTTGGACCGATTAAGCCTCATCGGTAGATAAGTAGTATGGAGACCTCTCTCTTAGCGGCGCAGACTGTGGGACCAAATACCTTCTTTCTGGCTCTGCCAATGATTACGAAAGGTATAAATGTCAGCGGAACCTCTGCAACAGTGCAAAAAAGAATAAACGCTGACATTTTGAAGTGCAGCTCGCATTAGCCGCGAAGGCCGCCTCAAAGAGAATCTTTGCATACGCAGAGCGACGCCTGAAGCCGGCAGGTGATGTGCCAGTGCTGGATGGCACGGATGGACAGCCCCTTACCTCCAGCACTTAGCGGCGGCGCACTTCGCTTCTGTATTTGCAAATAACCATGTGTCTGTTCCGAGTTCGACGTGTACCGCTTTTACCGAACTCGATAGTCAGCATTGCGGCGTTGAAGAGGTAGCTCAACTACTCGCCAACATTGACGGCAACAAAACTGCCGGAACTGATGGGTTTCACCCACTGGTTCTCAAGTCACTTTCAACCATCCTCTCTCCTGTCGTGACTGACCTTTTCAACAGGTCGCTGTCCGAAGGTTCGTTGCCGGTTGACTGGAAATGTTCGGTGATGAAACCTATTCCGAAAGGCGGCGACCATAGCAAAGTAGACAATTACAGGCCAATTTGTCTGACACCTGTTTTGGCAAAGGTTGCTGAGAAAATTGTGAAGAAGAGATTGCTGCATTTGCTACAGTCAAACGAGGTCCTAACGCCCGCACAGCACGGTTTTATGCAAGGTCGCTCATGCATTACGAACCTGCTTGTTACAAGGTATGATGATTGAAGGCAATAAACAAGGGAAAATCCGTCGACGTGATATTCATCGATTTCAGTAAAGCGTTCGACAACGCCAGTCATGAGGTTCTACTTCACAAACTCAGCATGTGTGGCGTCGGTGGCTCACTGCACCGGTAGATGCTAAACTTTCTTGTTGGACGAAAGTGGAGGGTACAGGTTGACGAACATCTAACTGACTGGTACCCCTCTACAAGTGGCGTGCCTCAAGGCACTGTGCTGGGGCCCACTCTGTTCCTTATCCACATCAACAATCAACTGCAGATTCTCCGGTCGCCTTGTGCCTTGTTTGCGGACGACATGCAGATTTGGAGAGAAATCGACGCTCCTGATTACAGTGGCCTACTTCAGCAAGATCTCAACCGCTTATCCACATGGTCTGCAGAAGTTCTTCTCCTGGTCAACCCAGCCAAGTCTGTATTTATGAGCATGGGGAAGGGTGCTAACGGCTTTACCTACACCTCTGACGGCCAAACGCTATATCCCACACCCTCCGTGAAGGACCTAGGTGTACTCTCACGCTACGATTTGAAGTCCGTGGACAACATGAACATGCTATATCGGAACGGACTGCGCATGCTTTGGCACTCGAACGTAGCTTCGGCACATGGTCTGAAGAGGTTGCCAATCGCTTGTTCTCTTCTATCATTAAACCACTGCTAGATTCCGGTTCGCCCGCCTACTTTCCGATTACCCGAGGCGAGGCACAAAAGATCGAACGGGTCCAACACATTCCTACCAGGTTCATACCGAGTTTACTTGGCTTTGCGTATGAAGACCGGTGCGAGAAAATAGGACTATACACCTTATCCTACCGTCGGTTGCGAGTCTACCTCCTTATGACCTATCGAATTCTACATCTCGGTGAGTTCCCCATGCTAAGGCCAATACTGCACTTAGGAGGGCCTTGCAGCACACGCGGACACAGATACAATCTTGTCGTGCCGGATGTGAAATGTGTTCCTCACCCACTGTGCTTCGAACGGAAAGTGGTAAATATTTGGAACAGTTTGCCCGAACTTGTGATTGAGGCAACATCTGTGCAACAGTTCAAAACGTTGTTAGATTTGTATTTTGCCTCTATTCCATACAGAGAACGACTGCACACTTACGATGACATACCACATTTGTGAATCCTGAAATATCGTAAGTCGAATATTTTAAATATTACATGAGAACGACAATGAAATTCAAGGTTGACAACTTTTATAACGTTTTTCGCCATATCTCGAAAGAGTTGTACATGATCCATTTCTACTTGCTCTATAATACAGTATTCAGTATTCATAGTCCTGGATATAGGCACAGTTGGATGCTAAGCGAATTGCTCCTTATATTTTTACCATGATTTACAAATATGTGCATCCGGGATAAAATGTGTTCTAGGAGGTCATTTAGGTAAACTAAAAGCTGTAGGATTTGGAGGATAGATTATTGCGAGTTTGTTGGCTGCATCCGGTTTCAGGATTTCTGTCATTTTGACCCGCCACAGGACGCCTGAGCCTAAAGAGGGACCATGGTTGGCTTACGCTTTACCACCTACAGCTCCATCCACACACCTCATATCCAGTGTAAACTCGAAGAAAAAACACTGGGAGTCGTGTGGATGTTAGCCACGTTTCATCAACGGAGCCGGTGCACACTCCTTCACAGTCAAACACAAGCCCGCTGTCTGTGGGTTATCAAACTCACACAAGCAGGAGGCTAGATCGCAGTCCGCTCCACACTGAGTGCATGGAACCCATCTTCGAGTCTAGCACGGCCACAAGGACCGTGCAACCCATCCTATACAGCGACATCCAACTGTCTGCTGGAGCCCGTATTGACGAGGCAGTGGGTAATATACAGGTAGGCACTTTGTCAACATGTACGTCAAGCGCAGCCACACCGGGGTTATCAATGAAGACCCAGTCACTTGAGAAAATGATAGAAAATATATGAACCGTTGACATAACACTTCAATTAATAAGCATATGGAATATATTGGTTGCCGAAATATCCGTCAAAAGTTAAGACGTCATAAAGAATATTTAAGTAACTGTCCAAAAAGCGAACATGTTAGCAAAGTTATCTGCAACTATTTGGAGCGATGTGTGTTAGTCAATAGAAAACAGTTCACATAGACATTAATGAGACAATATAGCAAACGCCATCATAAATAAGTGACCCAGCATGCAAGCAAGTGGTTAGTAAATCAAACGCAGAGTACCTAAAAGCGCTGTGTAGGTTCCGCCTAAATTCTCTGCAGGACCCGTGGTCATTTCGTTGTTGGACTCGAGTGGACTCGCTCATAGCTCACTAGACCTGCCTAACGCAGGCACTCGTGACACTCATGAGCACCATGTGCTCGATATCGATGGAGTATAAACTGTCGACGCCTGCTGCATCCATACCTGCCGCTTCTCTATAAGTCTAAGGGCATTCAACTGCACGTTGGCAATCACCTTCATGAGCAGGGCGCCATGCACACCGACCAACCGCCTTCGATTCCCATGATCTGCAATCAAGATTAGAACGTAGGAGGCTCACAATGACCATGTCCTGGTACGAAGCTTCGGTTTCTCCAGATACCCCTTCCTAATACCCAGCTGACCATATACTATCTGCTCCGGTATCCGCGCCGAATCCATACGTCACACATGATCAAGCCATCTCAGATGTCTCAGCAAAAGTATACAGTCCACTGCATACATTCCACTTCTGCACCACACTTCAGTGTCTGTAACCCAGTCGCACCAACCGATGCACACAATCCATCGAAAGAGTGTTGACGGAACCGCTCGAGATATCACACATCCCACCGGTATATCAACCACGTTTCACTGCCGTATAGAAGACCGGACAGCGACATGAATTTTTACACCATCAGCTTCGTGCCAAAGGTAAGCTGATGCTTGTTTCACACACGGTACTATGGCTTCCCGAATGCATGATACGAAGCTCACTGTGTAACTGCTGGTCTTTAACATCCCACATGCAAGGTAGCAGAAGCAGGAGGCGGTTTCCAATACTTCAGCACGAATGCGATACACTAATTGATAAACACAGACTTTTGAATTGACTGTTGGTTATTGTCACCTTGAGAGTTTTATATTGTAGGTAACCTTACAAACAAGTGAGTGGGGAACGGTTGTTACCTTAGGCACTAAGCTTTTTGAGGAAAACGAAAAGACTGACCCTGTTGAATATCTTAAAAAAATCTATGGGAACTTCTTCATAAGCTGCTAAGGCCCATGAATTCCGGGTAGGGAGCAGATTAGCGAGACAAGGTCGTCGGCATCCGAAACCCTGTTAGACATTAGACATTATTTGCGGGCTTTCCATATATCGGCTCATTTCACCTGCGGTTACCGATTCCATCAAGTTTGATAAAACAGGTAGGAGTGTAACCGATCGGTAGTTGGAAGGATCCGATATCTTACTTGCTTTGTATATAAGAGTTTCCGCTCAGACTGGAGCGTATGTTAGTCAAAGAGACCCCCAGAAAAACGCTGCGAGTAGTAGTGCTGTGGTATGAGTTGGCGTTTTAAGTACCTTTGGTCAGCTCTTGTCAATTACCAATGCAGTGATTTCCACGAGACATTGCATTTTGTTTACAATAAACACTAAGATAAAGATGACAATGTCTAAGCCGATGACATTTGGTTGCTTTGATGGAACAAAAGGTTCCAGTGTATTTGTAGACACAACCAAACACGAGGGGCAGAGTGTTGGCAGTATCCACAGCAGTAGTCCTTAAGCCATTGACCATTGTGAGTAGCGGTATTCTAAGTTTAACCTTTAACTGTTGCACACACCTGTATAGCAGTTCGCTGTTATATACAAAATTGCGTACCATGGCCTCCTGACATTCATAGTTGTCTGCCTCAATAAATGACTTGCTATAGTTTCTGCATGATTTGTACTTCTGCCATGAGGTATCAAATGGGCTTAGCCTACTTTGCTTCCAAATCTCATCTCTTCTGTTGATCCATTTACGTGTTCTGCTTCGGATCAAACTGTAGGTCTGGCATGACACCCGTAAGGTTAAAACTATGAGGCTGCTCGTGTGACCCATTTAACTTTCAATGCATCCCACGCGTCCTTCGTCATACTGTGAGTCTGTAGACCTCATTCCACGGTTCTCGCTAAGTTGTGAGTTTTGAGATATCAGTAGTAGTTCGTTGAGTTTCATGTTCTTTAGAACTATGCTGGCATAACACAAAACCAAAAGTTAGGACTTAAATTTAGCTACTGCCTAATGGGTGGTTGTTTGCTACTAACACAACTATCAACCCTATATTACTCGAATTTAATTTTAAAAGTGCTGGCTTATTTGAGCTGAGGTGTCCGCTTGGTCGATGAATATTTTTACACGAAACCGATATATATTTGATTTTGGTGAGTGTGGATTTAAATCTTGGTCCACCTAGGGACACATATATTTTTATGGTTAATTGAAGTCGCCCATTATAAGGCAATTAGAGCACTTATTTTGAAACATCACAATTGTAAGCATTTAACAGAATGACGTCACTTTCGGCTGCTGTTTGCCGGTCTGTAGGCAACTACCAAGAGGCAAGCATCACGAGTTTGTTATTTCATGGTCCATCTCGTCCGGCTAAATGAAATCGGTAATATATTGCGTCGAGGATAACAAAGGAATGCTCGGTAAAGGCTGCGTATTTACGCTAATCTCGATAGTAAATAGCAACACAGCCACCTTGAGATGGACGATTAATTCGATGCGCTAAAATCGCACTGAGTTTAATCTCTGGATCTGATACGTCATTTGAGGGCCACTGTTCAATCTCTGCTACGATGTCCCAATATGCTGTTGCATGTCGATGGTACACTTCTAACATGTAAGAGTGAAGTCTTGGGCGTTTGTATATCAACATTGTATTTGCTGAGGAACTATGAGCTCGTTTCGCTGTGAGTGAATGGCACAAATTTTGCCGGTCTGCTGTCGCTTTTCGAAACATGTGTTTTTACGTTTGACTGGTGTGAGGTAAGGGGCAACCCAGTGTGGCTGATCTGAAACTGTCGGCTGTAATACTTGAAGGTCTTAAGCTACCTAGGGAGCTCAAGTTGATTGTTGTCTTGCGACGCCTTGAGTGCTATCGTTACTGTCTCGGGCGCAGCCAAGCTTCATTTCACAATTATTGGTCCGATGCCGTGGTAGTTTTTGGAGGCAACTAGACGGGTGGCGTCAAAAGGGACGACATTATGCGTGTTATAATTTTCTGTTATGTGCCTCCACTCCTCGTTGACCTGCTTTTGTTGTTCATTTTTCACGTAAAGCTTTATTATTGCTACATAATTAACTAATACCACTTTCTTCATCACATTTTGATCTAACACGTTAGGATCAGCTTTCCTTTTCTGTCATTCTGCCTAAACCTTCTCGGGCAAACTACGGGCACTGACAAAAGAATTCATTAGAATGTGGCTGGTTAAGAGAACACCTTTCAGGTCCAGTGTTTTTCTAGATGTTACTACCAGTAAACAAAGTTCCCCTGCTTGTGGAGTTGCTGGATGTCATACAAAGTGAGTAAAATTAGTTTGAAGAATTTCAATCCAACCGCTAATTCACACTAGCGGTTTCGATCTTTGCCCGGTCTGCCTTTTAATGATTCACTGGTGGGTTCTGGGACCTTTGATTATCTCACTGTCAAGGACTTTTTGTTTCGTAGCAGTTTTATTCTGCCGTTCCTTGTGTGTAGAGGTTTGTATTGTGGGAGTATCTGACTTCACTACCGCGGAAAATGGGCAAAGGCTGGAGTAGGTACGTTAGGTGTGACGCCCTTAGTTGCGATACCTTTAGGATTAAAGTGCTGTTGCTCATCTTCCAGCGGAGGTGATCGTGCAATTTGTGCATAATTCTACATGGTTTATAGCATTTCCTGAGACTTGGGGGACCGTTCACCCGACGTTATTCACTGCTGTCAGTCACTAGTGATGTTTGTCTTTCGCCGGACTTGATAGCATTTTGCCAAGATTTTATCTCTTAGCATGTCTGGGATCTGGGCTAGGTTGCGATCGTCAAGCAGTTTGGGTTTCCTCAGTTGTCTATTCTGGCCAATGGGATCTGCGTCATGGGTTCTGGTGTTGGTGCGTCACTTGGCACAAGAGTACATAAAATAACACAGGCTTTGTGCACTGAAATGCATGTAAAATACGGTGGTAAGGTGAGACTGCAGAAACACGTGTAGCTACGGTATACAGTGGTACACAGTGTTAAGTTATTTAACTATTTGCGGCTCTTCGTAGTCAGCCTCCAAACCAGTCAGTCGTCCACATTCTCGAAAATGCGCTAGACTGCAGTTTCCATCAGTTGGGCCTCCTCAGTAGAGCTCATTAATTTAGTCCATCAGGAATTGAACCTTTGACCACCAGCGACTTGAGCAGCCAGTCAGCAGATTAGACCTATGGACTATAGAAGACAGCCTCAGACCGTTAACATTCAAAAGCTAATTGCGGTTAAAGCGCGTCTAATTTTCCACTGCCATTTAAGTTACGAACGTTGAATAGAAGAGGTTTGGCCCCGAAATATACACCGTCCTTTAACAGTGGATATGTATGAATAGTATTTATAAGCAGTTAGGGCAAAATTATTTTGATGTACTCATGAATAATTGATGTGATATCTAAATAATGAAGGTCCGATGTTGTTCCCTATAGACCAGTGAAATAAACTGCTTATTGGAGCTTCAAGCCGCTGGTTGTCCTTGGTTCGAATACTGATGGATCCGATGGATGCACACTACTGATGATACCCAACAGGCTGAAATTGCAGTCTAGTACCTTCCGGGACATGCGGACGCCTAAATGATTCCGTAGCATGCTGCAGGGAACCTCCATTAGTAATATCGAAATACCCTAATCATGAGTATATTAACTTATATATGGTATGGTGGCCTTAACGAAGCTCTGTCAAATGGTATCACTTAGGTATTGTTAAACTAAAGTAAGAAAAGTTCAGCTAGTTGGACATGGTTGATATACTTCCAAAGACGTCGTTTTTGGTGTGTCAGCATGTTGTTGGAGTTACTTCGAAAATCCGTTCGTAGATCAATTTGGATAGAACTCAGTGATCTGAATAGTTTGAGCGCATTTCCGAAGTTGTGGCACAAACTATGTTGACCTGCGTATAATTAAACGCTGATGTAACATTGTGCCACAGGCACGCGTGACACCAGTAAATGGGGTTATGAATAATATTTACGTGCCCAATGCTGCGCGTATTGCTCTTCAAGAAAGAAGCTATATTCGATGTAAAATACTTGTTTTCAACACGAAAACACTTGAAAAACACGACGCGGTTAGGTGTTATTTCTTCGCATCATATGGATAATACAGGCTTCGAAGCATCAACCATTGCAATGGTAGCCGAATCTTCTACCCCTTTGGTTATTGGGCAAGGGCGGGCCACGCTTAGCACAACCGTGAATGACTGATTACAGGGCCAATTTTTGGCATACCCGTTGTATGAATGGGTTGCGACTGGCGATCTATATGTAGACCAAGGTTCCCTTCAATATGTGTCGTGGTCAACACTGAGATTTCGCGTCGCAGTCCAAGCACACAATGTGTTGTCCAAAGTGGCCTCCGAAGCAAACTATTTTAGTGTAATCATCAAGTGTTATGGAATTTAAATTTATGTAATATAATCATTGCAAATGCTAGGAGTTTCTGTATAGTTTTTAGCTTAGAGACACCTATCCAAGTAGCATACTGGAACTATGTGGTCATATATACATATTTATTTATTTAAATGGGCCTTATAAGGTCGCAGATATTACACACTACGTGGTCTTTTCCACAGTTGAGCAACATCGACCGGCACTTACACTGGATCATCTTGACCTACATCAGATTATTACACTTCTGCTATCTTGCTGTACATTATGGGATTATTTTCCCGCACCTTCATTGTTGGTGGAGTTTATTGTCGTTGTGTACGCTTGTTTCGATTACAGACAAGGTGCGTAGCTGTTATTAACCACTGACCCAAATAAACTATCTCCAGGAAACAGGTAATCGTTGCTGGTGCGCGGCCCTGGTGCTCTTGCTACTTTCGAAGTGGTTCCATGCAGTATAGAGCGTGCTACGGCCCACAAGTTCCTCGTGTATATCTGGTACAAATAATTTCCCAATAACCGTAGATAGTTCATCACGGTCCACTCTCAGCAGGCAGACTTTAGCTAGTTTGTAAAAGTATCAGACACTGGCGTTTCGAAATTTTGGGTCTCGTTAGTGGTGCGCATTTTAGCGGACTCCTGTTTGGCTCCCTCCTCATGACTTCAGGATCCCAGCAGATATGCCACTTCGCCAAGGGTGAAAGCCTCGTACCTGCATGATTGACAGTTGTCTGTGATATAGTCATGACCATCCACTACTAAAATGCCAGGTACAAACTGTGTAGAAGAGAGGAGTTAGCCCTACCATCTAGGACTTTCCGCATAGCTTCTTGGTACAACGCAGGGGATTAGAAAAGTTTAGGGATAAGATTTCACATTCAACGTTATATCATGCAGGTCCGCGACTGTCACCAATGGAGAAGTGTTACTAGCTGAGGCATCCGGAAATCATGTGGACGGAACCAGGCAAGGGTCCGCCGAACGGCGCATCAGTGACGAGACACAGGAGATTGAAACATGGGGGTCTGGTGCTTTTCCAAACTAGCCATATCCTGCTGACTTAGAGTAGACCATGCCGAAATATATCTAATCATACATACCTACAAAAATCATTAGTATTGCTGTAATCATAAAAGCAGGAAGGTTGTTGCTGTGTATGTTGAATGAGTGTGGGCCGACTCCGTTGATAACAACTAATTCTCCTCCAGTATTTCCCGATCTTATTCCTTCTGGTTTGCACCGGTTGGGAGGTGTGAGGGTGGAGCTGTGGTTTGTGTAGCACAAACCACGTACAGTCCTTTTTATGCGTAGGCTTATTGCTGCTGTTTTCTAGAGGCCGCAATGACAATAAAATCTGGAAACGGCAACTGCCAGACATTCGCATATCTGTGGATAAATGTAGTTGCCTTACTTAAAGTGTTAACCCTACTCTGCGTTTGTGCATGTGTTCAGTGAGGTCGTTGGAGTAGAAATAATTCAAAGGAAACCTTTGAATTCATTGCCCCTGTCTATGCATTAGGCAAGATCGTCCAGAAACATGTAAGAGAGTTTGGCTTTCTTAAGTGGATGGTTGCATTCGCCACTTAGCTGTGTTGTCAGACGGACATTTGTGGCTCCATACAGAGGGAAGGCCCACCGCAGGGAACCTATGCCGCGCTGGCACACTAACGCCAAATCATTTGATGGGACGGGATTAATTTGCTCAGCGAGACAATCGCCATGTTGAGATTGTTCGGCGAGCTAGCATATGCAATTGCTCGATTGCGTTTGCTGACTAATTATAACAAGCTGGCTACAGGGGGATCTTGGGCAGGGAACGACCAGGCCGCAGCGCAAACAAACATGGTAAAGCGGTCGCCGCGTGTAATTTTTAGCACAAATTGTGTTTACATTTAAATATTCCGTACAGCAGACTGAGCTGAAACTGTAGATTGCATGATCAGTGCTGCCTAATTGACTGTCTACAATTAACAGATCAATCGCATGTTCCTTGTTGGTAAACGCATGGTCCATCAAAGATGTATTGTTGCCTGTTCTGAACAAAGTACGCAAACTATGTTTGTAAACTGGAACGCTTATGTTGACCAGAGCTAAATTATCGTCCTATCACGGAGGTGAATCTTAACTTTGCAAAATGCTACCAACCTTGATATATAATTACGTGATTTCCATGTATGTAAGTCTTAGATAGCTCGTCAGATAGCAGTCCGCTTCGGGTGTACACTTATCAAACGGAAGAGCTTGTTGTGTTTATTCTAAAGGATAATGAATGGCACTTTATTTTATGCATCGAGCAGGTTGCATAAATGCTTGCGTGTTATTGTTCATGCCATCCCGTCTCTTTAATCCCAACTTGAGCTTATGCATACTCACTGGTCTGTTCCAAATTCACATTAATCCCCCTTTCTTAGTCACTAATTATTTGCTCTTTCATATTGCTCTGATAGGTGGTTGTTTTTAGTTTCAACTCGTACGCAACCGCAGGGCTTTGCTTCGTTTCCGCCGACAAGTCCATCTTCCACCAAACGAACAACCTCAATTCAGTGGTTTTTATGTTTAGTCCTCGTTCCTCCCCAAAAAGAAATGTCTCACTCTGCGGACTTTGTTGCACATTAACCAACAGACATTAGCTGTCTATTAGAAGCCCGCCTGCCTGATTCTAGTTCTGTGATTTTCCCTCGATCCCGCTGCGACAACAGCAGTATTTGCATATTGTGTTTATCCGGAGATGAAACAGTTAAAATGTTCAGCAAGACAATGTGGTAGTTGCTCCTAGCCCACTGATTGAAGCTATCATGAATTATTGCATCCTAAATTAATAGTATTATGCGCACTGGCACTTGGCTTCTTGGTTCAAAACTTTGAAGTTGCACAGGCAAACGGTGCTTGTTTGTCCTTGCGGAATAAGGGGCCACAAATTGTATTCTTAATCGGTGAACGACAACGTATTACACTAAATGTACGTGCTCTTCGTTGCAAAAGTATTAAGGACGCTGCGGTGCTTACTGATTTCCTATAGTCCTAAATTGGAACAATGTCTTAAGATGAGATTCATATGGGTAGCCAAAACCTTGAAAGCTACTGTGCTAATAATGATGAGCACTTTATACACATGTGTAGATATATTCTGCTCATTTTGCGAGTTCTAGTTTCCAACAGCACCTGCTGAAGAATGACATGGCAACAACCGGCCTCAAAACAGACGTGGACAAAAATAAACCCCAATCGCCATCGTCGTAACTGTCAAAATATTTGGAGCACCAGCGTAAACTTCAATCAGGCATTTGTATGCTTCGATCTGTGATTACTTTTCGGAGGACGTCCGCAACAACCCACTGAGCGAACCCGTGCCTGCCAACATGCGAACTCATATGTGTTGAATGCATATCAAAGTACAATAGCATGGGAGCGGAGTCACCTCTTCTGAAAACATTGGTTTTTCAATCTTCACATATCCGACAGACGTTATTATGTTAAGGCATCCCTTCATGCGGCAAATCAGACTGCTAACCTGCACATTGGGTCTCTAAGCATTATTTTGAGATCATCGCTGCTAGCCGTCACATTCCGGTTGGGAGCAATACTACAAGTATCGCAACTATCTGACGGCGCAAATGTGTGCTAGCCTGAAGGAAGATCGCGAGTTCTGTTGGCCTTAACTTGCCCTAGAGACAGCCTGTGCTGTTTTAACCATCGGAAGTTATTCATTGTGATACAGGAAAGAGGTAGGTTAACTAACTTGTGCATGACAATACGCGACCAGAGTAAACAGTTAAACCACAACATTTTAGGGAGCTGAAATCGTTATGCCAAACATCTTGAGAAGCAGTTTAAGCAGCGAAGGAAAAGACCCACTCTATAGCCCACGATTGTCCTCCCTGAGCCGCCCCTCGGATCTACCCTCACACGCAGATTTTGA
>CALYDF020005405.1:0-14334 GCA_944474145.2 Dicrocoelium dendriticum | reverse complement strand
GCCTTAGCTGCGCTTAGACCACCGCAGAATCTGCAGAAACCTAAGTCCGAAAAAGACCAAACAGTACCCATGAGCCTAACCGGAGTATAGGAGGTGGAACGAATGTTAACGCTACCCACACACCAACGGATGAAGGTGGGTTTGAAGTGGTGCAGAGCACTGTGCTTGCGACTGATGGATCAGAGCTCAATAGAAATGAGAACGCATGTAGGTCCCTAGTCATGTGGTGCGGCCAGCCCACTGTCACCTCAGACTGGTCAAAGCTGAACTTGTTCTGGTAAGGGCACATGTCCATGATCGATGAGACGCACATGGACCGAGATTTGTGTGATCGTTTCGCCTAAGTAGCGTTGTACAGACAGATGAGGGCTTGATAATGAGGCGATTTACACGGAGCCTAACTGATTGATTTGGCGGATGGTAACTATGCCTGTGTGAATAGGGCTTACAAATGCATTAGGAGGAACAGGGCTGGATAGGCCCATTGGTTTGTACGTGTCAGGTTTAGGACTGCAAAATAGCGTCTATGTGCGAGCTGAGCTGCACGTTGATTGTGTTGGTGTTGCCCCGTCTTATGACGTCGGTTTTTGTCTGCGGTATAGCAACTGCGTCGATCGGGACGATAACAACGGTTAGAGTAAGGAGGAAAACGCCGTTTGGATCCAATTGTTCACTGTTTAAACCTTGTAAAAGGAGAATAGGTAGCACTCAGAGAGGTCGATCTCATCTGGATTCTGCATCAGTTGAAAGTAGTCCTTAAGACTCTATGTATTGACTACACCATGTCTCAGTTGATTGCATCCTTAACGCAATCGCTTTCTTCCGTATTACTGTAGCTTGCATCCTTAGCGCAAAACTATGATCCCATAGTCACGGAAATTACATCCACGACGCCCTGAGTGCGCAACTGCCATCAGCCCATAGCATTCGGACAATATGCCGGTATTGCTGTTTAACCTAGACGCAGCTGGGGCATAGAGCCATTGGTTGATGCCTTGCTACACGGAACTCAGCCATCGGCCCGTCTAGGTGCGCACCAGCATTGAACAAGTAGGGGGTGGAAGCAGAGGCTTGCTCACGAGTTGGCTCCGAACCCCAAAGCCTGGGATGTGAAGGTAAGGCGAAGTCAGCACATTTTCGGACGAGAGCAGACGTGGCAGTGAATATGTCCGGGACATGGGGTCGCGCTCCCTGGCTTGATCGAGCCCATTGTGAGTGAAGTCAAAACGTTGCCACAAGGAGGGCTTGAGCGAGCAAACGAGATGTCCGTTTGAGGCGAGTGGACAGGTGAGGCACGGATGGCCAGAGTGAACGATGTTGACTTGGTATCCAACCGGTGAGTTCCGTGTAGCAAGGCAGGAACCGAAGGTTCTATGCCCCATCTGTGTCTAGGGTAAACAGACATGCCGGCATGTTGTCCGAATGTTATTGGCTGACGGCGGCTTGATCACTCAGGGCGTTTTGGATGCAATTTTCTGGACTATCGGATTATAGTTTTTGCACTAATGATGCAAGCTGCTTCACTACGGATGAAAGCGATTGCGTCAAGGATGCAGGTCCGGATAATTTGTCTCCTGTGGTTCTCAAGGTGTGTGCGGATCACCTGGAAGAGCCCCTCGCCAACTTGCACTCGCTGTGCTTTAAGCAGCACAAAATAGCTGACATTTGGCGAGACGCAAGCAACATGCCAGTACCAAAGAAGTGAACCTGTAAGTATCAGTCGGTCACACGCACGTCGGTTGCTCCTAAGATATTTGAGAGGCTTATTCTTAAAAGGATCTCAGCACAGACCCATTTGAATGGCCCTAATCAAGTTCCACTTTAGATTCGGTAGTATGTTTGGTACATACTACGCTCTCGTCACCGGATAGTAAAAACGAATCCATCCGCATCTGCTTCCTGGATTTTATCAACCTTTTCGGTGTGTGGACCGTGAATTACTGTTGCGCGATCTATTAGATTCCGGTGTCCAAGCTTCTGTTGTTCTTCTGTTGAAAGATTATCTTACCAGGCGCACCCAGTTTACCAGGTTACTGAGGAAAAACTCTTCTTCAATCTCCACGAACCCCGGTGTTCTTCAGGGAGCAATTTTGTCCCCATATCTTTTTGCACATACATTGCCTCAGTCCCCTTTCCTGAAGAAGCCATCCTGTTGAAGTATGCGGACGTCCGTCATCATAGCACAGAGTCCTCGGTTGTTACAAACGCTCTTGGACATCCTCACAGCTTGGTCCAAATCCCCTTGTCTACTGTTAAACACCTCAAAATGCAAGGACGTCCTTTTTACGCTGTTCAAAGGAGAACGCTACCAGCAAATCCTGACGCCATGTCCACAATTTTGCATTGACGGTGAATGTTTGACCTCTTCCACCTATGTATAATACCTGGGAGTGACGCTGAGCAGTGCACTTACGTTGTCCCTCCACGTGAACGAACCATTTGCTATGTTACACGTCTCAGGTCTTCTTCCGTACCTCGCTTTTTGATCCATCGTTTTATCACTGAATGTGTTTTACTCTATTGCTCTGCAGTTATCTTCCCTGGTCTCCTGTGTAAGGACCTCAAAGTAATTGCCAGATCAGTGAAATATATATCCCGGTGTAGTGGAATTTCAAGGATGGAAATTGTCAACATCATTGTAGTCAACTATGTCAACGCATGTAACAAGTTTTCATCTAAACTACGGATGTTAGCAATCCCCTCTACAGAGTTTTGTCCGAATACTTATCGACCTCCTCGACCAGACATCTACAAAACTATATACGCTCTCACAAGGACCTACGGTACATCTGTAGTTCCTTTCCTATCACCTTTTTGAACTGATTAGTAAAGTGCTCCAGCGGTATTCGCTCTGCCAAATCCTTTTTCCAACGATCTTGGTTTTATATGTATTCGCATATACTATTCCTATTCATTATTTATCCCATTCGCTGGCGTGTGTGTTAGAGCTGCATATTCACCCTTCAAGAGTGCATAAAGCACATTCTTGACTTGGCTGGAATCAATTGAGAAATGGTGTAGTAGTTTCAGTGGAGGAAGCACCTCCGCTAGCTACCAAGCCAGTTTAGCTTGAGGCTTCTACATTAGTAAGAGAATCGGCCAGACTGCCATTCCGCTATTGCGCGCTATCGACTCTATTTCCATGGTGTTAGGAAGGAATACGCGCTGCGAACAAACCAGGACCCCATCGCCGCGGCAGCCGATCCAAACTCACTCGCCCTGATTGGGGCGAACAGCGAGCCAACCGGGATAAGCGGCCAATTAACGCGAGGGTGGCGTTCCTTTATTGGCTGTAAGTTGACATTTCTAGAGCTTTCCACGTTCGCTTTAAATACCATTCACGAGCTTTCCATTCCACCTTTATAATGAACGGTGTAATTCGCAAATAGATCCCTATTGCTCTACTCGTCCGATCCGGTCTTCTCTCTGTCCTGTGGGTGGCCAGCGGCTTTGGGTTTTGATTGGGAATCAAGTGGCCGTTCAGGCGAGGGACCAACACTTCACATGGATATAAAGTTTGAAATGCGAACCGATCCAGCTTTGCCTGTAGGGTTCCTTACCGCTGTTTCATCGGTTCCCGCTTCGCTGTCTGCCTGCTTCACTGTCTGCCTGTCTGTCGCGGAATGATATGGAGACCTTATATGCTGAACTCCGTTGTTAGTGACGAATGGGTTGAACTAGGCGCTAACGATTAGGGGACTATTGTCCGTGCAATGCCTCCGGAATACCGAGTGTGGCGAATGATGAACCTATTTTAACAATGGTGTTTTCGGACTCTGATTGCGTTACCAAATACACTTCAACCATCTTGGAGTATACATTAATGAGTAAAAGAAACATGGTTCCATTAATCGGTCCGAAGTAGTCGGTGTGGATACACTGCCGCTACTTGTCGGCAAGTGGCACAGATGTATTAGAGAGTAGAATTTACTGCGTTGATGTGCCTGAGACGTAAGGAAATTCTTCAGCCTGAGATCTGAATCTATCCTTGGCAACCAGCAGTATTCACTTGTTAGTGTTTCCATTTTCAATACGCTTGGATGAGCGTCATTGAGCTGGTGAAGAGTATGTACACGTACATTACTAGGAAGGACCAATCGGAACCCCCACAAAGCACAACAGTCGAATTAAATCAGCCCACGTGTGCGTGCTATAAATGACTGTATTTGGTGGCGGTTTCAAAGTCTATCCGTCTGTTTAATTGCTGAAAGAAAGGAGTCTCGATCTGCCCACTTATGGATTATGGAGCTACGTAGAGGTGTATCTAAATTTTGCACCAGGGGAACCAATTCACAAGGACAATCGGGCTTATATGACCTCCTCTGCAATTGGTAAACAGCTCAGGTCATCAGTTGTGCGGTTGCTGATACCAGGAATGTAGGTAATTTTGTACTTGTATGCGCTCAACATCAGGGCCAATGTCTGCAGTCTTGGTGAAGACATTTGTTGTATACCTTTGCTCTATGTGAAGTCCAAAATAAACCCCAGAGGTACTGATGGAACCTTTTCGCATCGAATATTATGAGTAGGGCTTCGGTATCTAGCTGTGCATCGTTTTTTCCTTGGTTGAAATGTGCATGATGCAAATGCTATGGGGCACAAGGTTTGTTTATACATGTGGTGACATAGAACATCCCCCACACCCCAAGGAGATGCATCACACTGGAGAACGACAGGTTTCCTAGGATCATAATGAACTAACGTTGCTGAGGAGGAGATGGATTGTTTGGCTTTGCTTAAGGCACTGCTTTGCCAAGGAGCCCAACACTGCAGTATGTTTTTATGGAGGGACTCATTCGGTAAAAATAACCTAGTGGATGCCTTGGCTAAGAAGCGGCAGTAATAATACAGCATTCCTAGGAACGAACGGAGCTCATCAATGTTTCTCAGTTCAGCACTTTCTAAAATGGGTTATATCTTGTCATCTAGAATATTTAACCCGACCATATCAAGCCCATATTCAAGGTAGCACACAGATGAAGAACGGAGCCCACACTTAGACATTCGCAATTTAGGTCCGTTTCGTGCCAGTTTTTCAAGCGAAACAAAGTGTTCTGCGTCGGAGCGTCTGGAGAATAGCATCCAAATACGCACAAGTGAAAGGTATGTCATTTACTACATCAATAATAATTCGTTGAAAAATTCCAGTACAGAATTGATGCCATAAGCTAAACGATTGCATTGTTAAAGTCCTGTGCGTGTAGGGATTGTAGTAAGTTCTGTAGAAGACTCATCAAGCTCTATTTGTTGGTATGCGTGACTGAGATCAAGTTTGGTAAATGTTTCACTACCTGCAAGTGTAACATACAAGTCTTAAATGGAAAACGGGTTGACAGTCATCTTGTAGTAACCGCAAGCCAACCAGTTTGGCCACCGGTACGATTGGCGTCCTCCAATTGGAAAATTGCACAGACATTATAACACCTTGAGTTCGCAAGCGGTTTACTTCTTCAACTTTGAACATCACGCTATAAGGCAGTGTTCTTGCTTTGGTGAGTTTGGGAAACGCACCTTCTATCACTTTTATTAACTCGAAACTCTCGACTTTCCTAACTCCTCCGCAAAACCCACTGCGTGTTGTATCAAAATCCCCTCCTATTCAGCGAATTCATTGATGATTTTAGGGTCATCCAACTTACTAGGAAATGCATCTGTCCCATTTCTTCCGAGTAGATTTGATCGAATTTCCGATATGACAAACATGAAGTTTGTGTATCGCAACGCCATATCGTGCCTGGGCAAGGCATTCACTGAGAATGCGAATGGGCTCATCTGTATGCAACCGAAGGTTGGGAGTGTTTGATGACATGAGCGGTTGGTGCTTCACAGCGTTCACCCTCATTATTAACTGAATAAAGGGTTTATTCTCGACAGTGCACACCTGCAAACATCGCTGAGAAGTAGTGGTGAGGATTTTGGTATAATTCAGCTAATTCATCATGGTCACTCTCAATCAGCAGGCTTAGGCTAGTCTGGAAAAGCACCAGACGCAGGTGTTTCCACCTTCTGGGTCCGCTGTCGTCTTCCATGGCGAAGCGGCACTAGCTGATGGCACCCAGAATTCATGCGAGCGGAACCCGGCAAGGGCCAGCTGGAAGGCGCATCATTGACGAGACCCAGAATTTCGCAACGCCGGCATCTGTTGCTTTTCCAGAATAGCCTAAGCCTGCTGATTGGATGTCCATGATGCATTAGCTAAATAATACAAACATAATGACTGTACTTGCAAAATAATGTTACATATTAGCCAGTAACACTAAAGGTTCAAGCTGCAATGGTGCCGCAAATCAGCCTTGGTGTTGAAGTATTGAAAACCACTTCCCGCTTCTGCTACCTTGGGAGCGTGGTTTCGACTGACCAGCAAATATACAGTGAGCTTCGTATCCACGTATCAAAGGCAGCGGCGGTTTTCGGGAAGCTCGAAGTCTGAGTGTGGAATAACAACCAGCTTGCCGTTGACACAAAGCTGATGGTGTACAAATCCATGGTGCTATCCTTTTCTCTATACGGCAGCGGAACCTGGACGATGTACCAGCGGGATGTAAGATATCTCGAGTGGTTTCATCAACAGTATCTGCGACGGATTCTGCGCATCGGTTGGTGCGACAGTTGCAGACACGGAGGTGCTACGCCGAAGTGGAATGTATGCAGTGGACTGCATACTTTTGCGGAGACACTTGAGGTGGCTCGGTCATGTGAGCCGGATGGATCCGACGCGGATATCGAAGCAGATGTTATATGGTCAGCTGAATGTGGGGAAGTGGCATGTGGGGAGACCCAAGCTTCGTTACCAGGACATGATCAATGTGGTCTATTACGTTCTACTATTCATTCCACGCGTTGGGAATCGAAGGCGGTTGATCGGCGTGCATGGCGCGATCTGACCACGAAGGCAGTTGTGGACGTGCAACAGAGCCCTCGTGCATGCAGAGAAGAAAGGGTAGCTGCGGAAGCGACAGGTGCCTTGTTGTGTACTCCATCTATGTCGAGTGCACGGTGCTGTAGCGGATACGGTCACGAGTACCTGAGTCCGGCAGATCTAGTGAGCCACGAACGAGGCCACTAAGGACCAGCATCAAAAAGATGACGGGTCCTGCTGAGAACGTAAGCAACACCGGCGCAGCGTTGGTAGGCACGCTGTATTCGATTTCCTAACCACGTGTTTTCGTGCAGAAGTTCTTTATTTCAGGTGAGCGGTTTACTACATTTTGTTAGTACTTGCTTTGTTACCTCCTTCTAATGTCTATCTGAATAATCTTCTAATCTCTTACACACGTCGCTTAAAGGAAAGGTAGTTATTTTCTTGACTTTTATTCGCCTTTGTTGTATATGTTTTTTGACCTCTTTTCTGCCAGCCAGCATCTATCGCAAATACGTTGATAGCACATATTTCATATGCTAATTTGATTAAGAGTTAAGCCGTCATATCCATATTCCTTATACGATTCATTTTATTTGATATCGTCATTTTAAGTAATTGGCTGTTGCCTGATCTCCCCGGTGTGGCTGCGCTTGATCTGCATATTAACAAGATGCCTACCTATCTATTACCCACCACTTCGTCTATACTGGCTCTAGGAGGCGGTTGGTCATTGCTGGAGGGTACGGGGTGCACGGTCCTCGTGACCGTGTTGGGCTCAAAGAGTGGTTGTATGCACATGGTTTTTGTGTTGAGCGGGCTACGGCCTAACCACCGCCTTGTGTGCGCGTGATTCCCCAAATACAGCGTGCTTGTGTTTGTTTGGGAAGGAGTGTGGGCTGGCTCCGTTGATGAAACGAAGCTGCCATCCGCATGCCTTCCGGTCTTATTCCTTCGGGTTTACACTGGATATGGGGTGTGTGGATGGAGTGCAAGCCACCCGTGGTCTGTCTGTCTGTCGGCGCAGGCGTTCTGTGGCTGTCCGCGTGGAGGCCACATTGACAGGCAAATCCGGAACCGGATGCCGCCAAGTATATAGGTAGGTATGCCTAAGTCCATGAATTCTACAGCACATTCTGGAGCTGCCTGCAGACATAATGCAGATCTGACGAAGATACTGCAACTGTCTCTTTAACAACCTATAACAGACTGACTGGGTTATGTTGCACAGCCTTTCACAGCAAGAGATGTAGACATGTCTTGTCGACACACCGCCTGTGCTTGAGACGCACAGAGCACTTGCTCGAGTGTGCCGCAGTCGACCGAATCCTGCCTGAACTGTTAAAGTATGGCGGATCCGCGTTCGTACATGCGCTCCACCACTTAGTGTAATACGTGTGAATTTACGAGGAAGTGCCGGCTGATCTGAATGAAGGAAGTGTTCAAGCGATGCTGCACGAATTATCGTGGTATCAACTTGCTGAGTTACGTAGATGAAGTGATCGCCTGAATCCTGCTGAACCGTCTCCTCATCTAGATCGTTGAACCGAACACGACGAAAGAGCAATGCGGATTCCGTTCGGGCAGCGGCATCATAGATATGGTTTGCGCAGCTCGTCAGTTACAGGAGAAATACTGAGAGCGACACCAGCCATTGTACTCGGTGTTTGTAGATTTCACCAAGGCATTTGGCACGGTGGACCGCGAGACACTGTGGTTGGTGTTGGGTAAGTATGACTGTCCGAGTAAATTGGTAAGTTTAATTGAATGTCTGCACAGTGGTATGCGGGCTAGGGTGCAGCTGAATGGACAAACCTCGGATGACTGCAGTTGTCTCTGGTGTGAAGCAAGACAGTCTTAGCATCTGCTCTGTTTAACATTTACCTTCATACAATGATGCCTTGTGCTTTTGATACAGCTTGTTCTTGCGGTGTTCGTATGGAACACCGTATTGATGCTGGTTGCTGAACGTCCATTGTTTCGGTGCGGGAACTCTTGTGTGTGAGACAACCATCCGTATGTTGCTGTTTGCTGACGTCTGAGTATTGATTACACACAGTGCGGATTAGTTGCGACACATCACTACGGCTCTCGCTTCGACAGCGGCTAAATTCTGGCTCACCATCAACACAACTAGGACTATTTATCTTTTGCAGCCTTCACCAGAAATGAAGTTGGTGAGCTTGCCTCAAATCCAGGTTACGGATGACGTGTTGGAGACAGCATCGAAAGTTAGTTAAATTGGGAGCATAATAGCAATCGAACTGTAGATGATGAGCGAGCTGCGCGTCCGCGTATCAAAGGCGGCTGTCACATTTGGCAGGCTAGAAAAACTTGAGTAAAACAACCACCAGCTTATCGTTGGAACGAAACTGGTATCCAAGTCTCTGGTGCTGTCCGTTCCTCTATAAAGTAGCGAAGCGTAGACGATCCACCGGAAAGATCTCGGAAATCTGAAGCGTTTTCACAAACAGTGTCTGCGACGGATTCTACGCATCGGCTGGGTTGACCGAGTTGCAGACGCGGAATTCCTGCGTCGCAGTGGCATGTATGCATTGGACTGCATACATCTGCTGAGGCACCTGAGGTCAATCGGGAATAAAAGCCGTATGGATACGACGCGGGTATCCAAGCAGTTGTTATACGGACAACTTAGTGCTGGGAAGCAGCATATTGAGAAACCGAAGTTACGTTACCAGGACATGATAAAGGTGGGTTTATCAGGAACTAATGGTGGGGATTAGAAGTACGTGCTCTTCGCGAATGACGGGAGCATATCAAGAGTGCGGTTGCCCAGGTGCATGCGAAATCACTACTGCATGCAGAGTAGGAACGCAGTGTATGGAAACAACAGGCGTCGATGGATTGTAACCCATCGACGTCGAACGCCTGGTGCTGTAGCACATACGGTCGCGATTGCCTGAGCCAAGCGGGCCACTCAGGGCCAGCATCCAAGAGGCGACGAGTCAGCTGACTGTTTCTTGAGCATCAGCGCAACATTCGTAAGTACGCTGCGTCGTTTTTCATTCGATTTACTAAACCAGGCCAATAAGACGGTTGATGTGATATGCGTGCTGCATCATCCTTGCAGTTGGTCTGTGCGTGTACCTGCGTGTTGAGATTCTTGCATTTCAGGGGTTGGCTGTTGACTGATATCCCCGATGTGGCTGCACTTGATGTGAATGCTAACAAAGTGCCTACTTTTCTATTACCCACTGCCTCGTCTATACCGGTCCCAGGAGACTGTTAGTCGTTGCTCGGATAGGACGAAGTTTACCGTCTTGGTGACAGGGCTAGACTACGTGATTGATTCCATCCAGTGTGGAACGGGCTACGGCCCAACCACCGCATTGTGTACCTCTGTTATGTATAATTCCCAAATTAGGTGCACAGGAATGTTGCTGCTGCTGTGCTTGTTAAAGGAGTATGGACCGGCTCCGTTGTTGAAACCTGGTTCCCAACCACATACCTCCCGGTCGTTTTCCTTCACGTTTACACAGGATATGGGATTTGAGTGGTCCAGGCCTAACCACCCATGGTCCCTCGGTAAGCGAGGCGTCTTGTGGGGGCTGCAATGACATCATCATCATCATACACATTAGCTAGAGGTGGGGAACACCTCAGCTACTGTGCCGCAATACATAGAAAAGAGGAGAAAAAATGCAACTGGTGCAAGCTGGCTGAGCTACCGGTAACGGATGGGCATCATTCCGGTAAGCTACCAGCCGGCCACTGTGCATCAAAAAAATTACTATGCAAAATTATATAAGGCTAAATAATGAGATCGTGGTTGGAGGGGGAGGCTAAGAGGGATGGGGTGGGACAAAGAAACTTACAGCACGAACGCCACTGAGGTCGGGTCCTAGCCATATCAGCAAGTGTGTCCAACCAAACGCGTTCATCGTCTTTCGGACCCCAACCAGGGAGCCGAGACGTTCCAACCGAGGCCAGCTCAGAAGTGAGAGCCTGCAATGACAAGCAACTCCGGAATCGGATGCCGCCAGCCATATATGTGTTAGTGACCATGTTTGGTTTATTTGTTAATGTGACTGAATTTGTGGTTTTGTTCGCTATGTTTGTCATCATAGGAAGGGATCAAATGAACTTCTTGAAGTGAATAACGCATGTGAAGTGCCCACGATCGTAGAGGTAAGAGGCGATGGCTTTATTTAGTGGCGAGTCACATTCTCCCCGTCATAGTGTTGTTAAACAGACGTTTGTGACTTTTTGGGCTAAAAACGCTTGCCAGGCGTAGGCGGACCACATCCTGGAACACTGCTGCCGAACCATTCACTAGAATGGGATTAACCCAACCACTCACCTGGCACCACGGGGAGGTTGTTCGGCTCCCGTGTCTAACTCCTTCAGTATTTTCTCTCCTTGGATGTAGAGCTAGACATTGTGTGGCCCTTAGAGTAGATTGAACACCGTATTCAACCATACCAAATGCAACCCTAGTTCGTTCTCTGCACAATAACCCACCGCCTTGATTGTTTTTGCTCGTGATTTATGCAGTTGCGAATGCAGCTTGACTTATTTGCATACATTCTTGCCAAATAACCCACCAATGGGGTGAAACGACCGTCTGACACTTTCCTGGATGTGTGATGGCTCTCTACTTGAGTCTAGCTGCGACGAATCTTCAACTTACCTTCCCACAAATTCTGCACGCTATTTACTGGTGTCGATATTCACCGAACTGCGATAGAATACATCAAGCAGACAGGTGCATTGGCCTAGTTGCCTTTTCTAACCCGTACCTTATTCTACTTGAACGCCTATTGTCATTCTTGAAAATAAAATAAAATGGCAAAATGTGTTAAAGCCACACAAAAGATAACTAATTTTGAAAGTACAAAGATTTTGCGATTATTTTTGTTGTGCTACTCATTAGTGTTATACACTTTTGAAACCATTGTTGTCCGTCTGTTTTCATGCATTATTTATCAAATCAGCTCACAATGTAATCCAACAACTGAGCCTGTCCGCTGGACAGACAAAACGACCTAGTGGCGCGACGCAGTTTCTAGGCGCAAAGCAAGGGTTAGCGAACAAGTCGGCTAACCCAGTGAACTCTCCTCCGCATTCTGGGTCGAACCGAATACCAAGACATACTCGTGGGCATGGTGTGAGCCTGACCAAGATTGTTGAGCCGCGAAATGGGAGAAAATATTTCCTTCGTCAAACTACCAGGGAGGAGGAATTTTACGGCCAATATGTCGGTATGAGGGCATAAGTTCGACCCATAAAAATTTAGTCTTGGATGATTCTAATAAATCCTCTCTGATCAGCCAAGTTGTCTCTTCTGATTTTCCCTGGGTGGGTTGGACGTGGCACTGGGCACAGAGCAAAAACAGCTCCGCGTTACGACAGTATGACACTGAGCGTTCATGACACTGTCCCGCAATCATTACCCCCTACGAACTTAGTTTCAAACGTTTCTTATTTCGACACCGTAGGGGTCCATTCGCGCCAGTACTCCCACAGGAGCTGCATCGGGTGCAGCTCGCACTACATTCTATGAGTCGATGTGACGGCCTGGTATCGCAGAAGGTTGGCTGACGACGGATAGTCCTCACGTAGATCGAAGAACTTTCCACACAGTCCCTTCTGGGAGAATACTGCTTAGCGGACAGGAGGTTCCTTGGTTTGTCGGAGTATGTAGTGTAAAATACTGAACAAAATTATCACTTTAGTATATAGTTAAGTACTGATGGGGTGTGTTGAAGAGGATGTTGAATTTGTTTGTTTGGCGCGTGAGCGTCACGCAGTGCCACGGTTGATTTCACCAAGCCGCTTTGTCAAGCGGCATCCTGACAGACTTTCCCAGCATGCGTCGTACCAGTCGCATTTTTAGCCAATACATGGAACCATTGTACACCAGTCAATAAACATTCATCCCATCACTTCCGTGTTTTCTGCTCATTTATCCTGAACGGTACTCTCCCATAGCCAGAGGGATATCACAAGTCTATTAGCGTGGGTGTTTTTTGTGGGTTGGTTTCAATTACTAAACTGTCGTCCCAATACTGATTATAAAAATACATAATTTTTGTATACTCATGTATCGCTCTGTCCCTCAATATTGTTCCGACTGAGGTATAACCGCTGCCTTGTCACTCTGTCATTGAAATGTTCCACTAAATCGGAAATTAACAGCTTTTACATATGGATGTGGCAGCGGCTCTAAGTTCAGTTAACATTGTCGCGCCAGAATCATCCTATTGAGTGGATTGTTATGCCCCGAGTGGACGAAGTTCTCTGACATTGTAATGAGCGCAAAGCAAGACACTAGCATTACGCCATGGCCAACAGTTTACCACCCGACATTGCTTGCTGTGCTGCTACGTGAAGTAGGAGAGATGAAGAATAAAGTTAGAAGGCAAGAAGGAGAAGGGGAATGTCGTATAACTAGTGATGCTGCCGTGATGTGATAGAAGCTACGAAAAACAACTGAAAGTTGAATCTAGGAGCGGTTAGGAGAAGGGGAGGATCTGCTACAGCCACCAAACAGTATCCAGTTGAAGCCCAGTCATCTCAGCTGAACTTCCCGTGTCAGCATTCTCTGGACGGTTGCTGCATCGTACATTGACTCTACCCACTAGATGAGCCTCGGTCCTAATATGGTTGGACTACTGTCTGTGCAGTTCCATGGGGTTAGCACGGAAACTGCGAAACGTAGACCGCTAGAATAACAAATGTTTCCCGGCCGAATTTTGCCCTCAAAGCATACCAAGCAGGGATCACTCCTCCCCGAATCGTGTGGTGGTGCATGGAGTACACCCACTTACTACGCGTTCACTCAGAATACCTCAGTTAATGTAACGTCTGCAATCTTCTACTTCGGTTCATCACGTCCTCTCCAAAGCCATTTTACTAGGAACTAGGCGTAGCAGACAAACCTAGACACATCTTAGCTGAGGTTGCAGTGAAACTGGGTATCTTCCCGCAAACCGTCCGAAGACGCTGCGCGTTTATGACACATAGAATGGGTCAATCGTATTATACAGTATATGACAAGTCCCGTGGGGTGGATTGTGCGAATAACTTCAATGACAAGATGAAACGCACACTTGAACTCACCATACTATCCACGTTAAAACATGTATATCCGTCTACCCAGATATAGTTTGGACTGATGAGATCAATGTTTGTCTGCGTCTTGTCGCCACCCGATGGGCGTAATTCACATCACGTAATGCAAATGGTGCCACGCATCATCGAGTCATATTTTAACAGAATAACATGGACACAGAAGTGACAAAATTGTGAAGATCGTCCTACAGCCGACAAATTCCAAGGGAAAAAGCAATCCTGGTGACATTTCAACCAACGCTAGTGAGTGGCAGTTTCAGTTTGTGACCATTCGATTTGGGTTGCGGCTACCGTCAGGTGGCGGCAAACGTGGCTGTGGTTTTTCAAGGTCCGGTGCGTCAAAATGAGATCACTTCGTAGTCGACGATAAATGCCAATGT
>CALYDF020005404.1:0-14380 GCA_944474145.2 Dicrocoelium dendriticum | reverse complement strand
CTATATAATTGAAGGCTGGTAGCTCAGGTTGTTCAGATGGCTGTTGAACTGTTCGCTGAGCTTGGCAATTTTGTTGCAAACGTTTCGTCACCAATCGAGGTGACATCATCAGTGCGTAGTGGAGTGGCGTGCAATAGCGTAGAGTAGCGTAGAGGAGCCTCAGTGAGAGTGCGCTGAGCTTGGTGTGCGTGCGTTTTTATACCGTCGTGGTTGGCCGTGGATCCGAGCAATCCTATTGGTTGGGGCTTCGATCCGTGTTCAGCTTGCTTAATGGGCAGATGACCTTGACCTCACCTCCTTTGTCCGCTTGCTCATGCGAGTGAGTCTGCCGCCAGTTCGGGTTGTCTAGTCACACGTTCCACCGGATTCAATCGATCGAGTTGTCGGTCCTTCGTCAGTAGCGTGGCGTATACTGCGTCAAGTTCGATGTGTCGATTGATTGCATGCGTTGTAGAGTACCAGGCTTCCAAAAATTCCCTCTCGTGTTTTGTACTTCCATGTGCTAGGATCTTTACACTCTCCATATCGAAATGGTGACCTTCTTGATCTTCATGCGCAGAAACCAATGAGTGTGGATCGTGCCTTCTGACTGCCGCCTTGTGTTCGGTGATTCGTGTACAAAGTTTTCTTCCAGTTTGTCCGACGTAGATTTTATCGCAGTCACTGCATTTTAGCTGGTAGATGACATTGCATTGGTCGGTTTCATTGACTTTTCCTTTGGGTTTTGAGATCAATTTCCTTAGGGTGGCACTTGGCTTGTGAGCCACTGAGATTCCATGTGATTGCAGCAATCTTCCTGTTAGTTCGGAGACGTTCTTGATGTAGGGCAGCACTATCCGTTTGTTTGGTTGATCAGATGATTGCTGCTGTTGCTGAGGCATTCGTTTCTTTAGGCTTCTTCTGATGAAACTTCTCGGATAACCGTTGTTTCTAAACACTCGATATAGGTGATGCTCTTCCTGTTTCCGCGATTCGGCTGTGCTGCAGTGCGTTTCCGCTCTCTTGAACAAGGTTTGAATGCAGCTCTTCTTGTGATTCATCGGGTGGTTGCTGTAGTAGTTTAATATCTGATCCGTATGCGTTTTCTTCCGATATACGCACGTTTCCATAGATCCATCTGTATTCCTAGTGACCAGTACATCCAAAAATGGTAGCTTGTTATCCTCCTCTAATTCAAGCGTAAATTTGATATCCTCGAATGTGCTGTTGAGCAAAGCATGAGTGGCCTGTACTCTGTTCCGTTTTACGATGACAAAGGTGTCGTCCACGTATCGTATCCAGAGTTTCGGGCTGATGGATGGCAGTGCAATGCGCTCCAATTTCTGCATTACGGCTTCTGCAATGAGCCCCGAAATTGGTGATCCCATGGGTGTTCCTCTCAGTTGCTGGTATACTTGTCCATCAAAGCGGAAATAAGTGGTCATGCAGAGGTTCAGGAGTTCCCAAAAGCTTTCAGGTCGTATGGTTGTTGTGGGGCTTAGTTGTTTCTCAAGTAGTTCCAGCATGGTTTCTTTGGCCAATTCATGACTGATTGAAGTGAAGAGTGCGGTGACATCGAATGAAAGCATTATTTCGTCGTCTTCTATTCTGACATTTCGCAGTTTTTTGAGGAATTGTTCAGCATTGTTGATGCTATGTTCGGATCCGGCAACCAAATGTTTCAACCTCTTCCACAAATCCTTTGCTAGTTTATATGACGGGGTTCCGGGGAGCGAGACGATTGGGCGTAGTGGGACTCCATCTTTGTGTACTTTTGGTAATCCATAGAACAATGCAATGTTCGTATCATCCGCTTTCATTCTCCATCTCTCTGTGGCGGTGAGCTCGTTCTTTGTTTGTAGTTTCTTCAGTGTTGCGTTAATCTGGTTGACCAGTTTTGAACTTGGATCTTGATCGATCTGGCGATATGTAGTTGCGTCTGATAGCAGTTCTTTGGCCTTGTTAATATACTCCGGTTTGTCCATTATAACTGTCATGCGCCCTTTATCCGCTGGTAGGATTACAATGTTCTCGTCTTTCTGTAAACGTCTGAGCGCATCCTGTTCCTCCTTGGTTAGGGTCTGGGTGACTTTATTCCGAGTAAGCACTGGCACAACAGTCTGCCGTATCTGTTGCTGGGACTCCTCCGACAGTCCATTTGATTTCACTGCGTGTTCCAAGCTAGCCAAGTAGTCCTTGGGGCAAGCATCTCTGACGTTGAAGTTAAGCCCCTTAATCAAGACATCCTCTTCACTTGCAGTGAGATGCCGGCGCTTTGATGCCGCTTTGATGGACAAGTATACCAGCAACTGAGAGGAACACCCATGGGATCACCAATTTCGGGGCTCATTGCAGAAGCCGTAATGCAGAAATTGGAGCGCATTGCACTGCCATCCATCAGCCCGAAACTCTGGATACGATACGTGGACGACACCTTTGTCATCGTAAAACGGAACAGAGTACAGGCCACTCATGCTTTGCTCAACAGCACATTCGAGGATATCAAATTTACGCTTGAATTAGAGCAGGATAACAAGCTACCATTTTTGGATGTACTGGTCACTAGGAATACAGATGGATCTATGGAAACGTGCGTATATCGGAAGAAAACGCATACGGATCAGATATTAAACTACTACAGCAACCACCCGATGAATCACAAGAAGAGCTGCTTTCAAACCTTGTTCAAGAGAGCGGAAACGCACTGCAGCACAGCCGAATCGCGGAAACAGGAAGAGCATCACCTATATCGAGTGTTTAGAAACAACGGTTATCCGAGAAGTTTCATCAGAAGAAGCCTAAAGAAACGAATGCCTCAGCAACAGCAGCAATCATCTGATCAACCAAACAAAACGGATAGTGCTGCCCTACATCAAGAACGTCTCCGAACTAACAGGAAGATTGCTGCAATCACATGGAATCTCAGTGGCTCACAAGCCAAGTGCCACCCTAAGGAAATTGATCTCAAGACCCAAAGGAAAAGTCAATGAAACCGACCAATGCAATGTCATCTACCAGCTAAAATGCAGTGACTGCGATAAAATCTACGTCGGACAAACTGGAAGAAAACTTTGTACACGAATCACCGAACACAAGGCGGCAGTCAGAAGGCACGATCCACACTCATTGGTTTCTGCGCATGAAGATCAAGAAGGTCACCATTTCGATCTGGAGAGTGTAAAGATCCTAGCACATGGAAGTACAAAACACGAGAGGGAATTTTTGGAAGCCTGGTACTCTACAACGCATGCAATCAATCGACACATCGAACTTGACGCAGTATACGCCACGCTACTGACGAAGGACCGACAACTCGATCGATTGAATCCGGTGGAACGTGTGACTAGACAACCCGAACTGGCGGCAGACTCACTCGCATGAGCAAGCGGACAAAGGAGGTGAGGTCAAGGTCATCTGCCCATTAAGCAAGCTGAACACGGATCGAAGCCCCAACCAATAGGATTGCTCGGATCCACGGCCAACCACGACGGTATAAAAACGCACGCACACCAAGCTCAGCGCACTCTCACCGAGGCTACTCTACGCTATTGCACGCCACTCCACTACGCACTGATGATGTCACCTCGATTGGTGACGAAACGTTTGCAACAAAATTGCCAAGCTCAGCGAACAGTTCAACAGCCATCTGAACAACCTGAGCTACCAGCCTTCAACTATATAGCCATAGTGTATTGCGGTTAATAAGCAGCGTCTGAAGACAAGGTGAACTAAATTCGCCCCAGTTTATGTCCCCAATGAATGTAGTTCAGAGTGTATCAAAGAAGATACCTATCAACAGCTCTCATCTCTTATTCGGATAGACAATGATAGTGAATCGTGATGGTTGTTGAGGACTTGAATGCTCCAGTGGATCGGCTTTCAGGCTATGAACACCTGGGTGGCCACTTCAGAGTCAATGCACGCCGAACAGGCAATGGTGATCGATTCCTACAACTGTGGCTTGATGGCAATCATTATATTAGCAGCAGTGCTTTCCAGGACAAATGTTCACATCGCGTCATACAGTGCCTACCGAATTCCTCAACGAACTGGACCCAGACTGACCATATTGCCATCAGCTACGAGTGGCGCACATCAGTCCAAGACTGTCGGTCAATTTGCAGCACATGCCTCGATTCCGACTATGCACTAGTGCGCGCAAGCTTGTTGCTCACTCTTCCCACTTCAAAGCAGTGCCTATCTTCCAACCTTCTTACCCGTACCTTGAATTCGCAGTCTGCAGGTAACAATATAATGACGAGCTGATCCACTAATGGTCAGTGATGAATGTTGTTTGTGAGCTGAACCTTGAATGGGATCCTCCTAATGGTGGCATGAAGAATGCCTTTGATTTATGCTGTGCACTCGACATGAGAAGCCGAAGTTTATGATGAATTTTTGAAGCATCTATCAGCTTGATCGAAGCACTGAAACAGGTTCCGATTGGAAGTAATTCTCAGCATCTTCGTAATTCTCTGAAACGACGCATCACAAGGAGTTTTCGAATCGACCGGGAACGTTAGTGGAACTCAAGGGCCCGTGAGATGGAGAAAGTCAGCGAGATTTGAAACACAGGTCCAAGAACGCCATCAGCTTGCGAGACAATATCTGAGAAAGACGGGCAGCTGATGCAATACATGCGTCATCGACCAGCTCGTTGGGTGGAACATTATGAAGAGCAGTTCAGCAGGGCTGCTGCGACACTGCCGTTAGCCGAATCAACTGAGACGACGTGTGAAGTAGATGTCATCCTTCCCACTTTGGAAGAGATTCAACATGTGCACGCTGTGACGAAACGGAACAAAACTTCGGGATCCAGACGACCTTTCTCCACCTGTCCTAAAAAATGGCGGTGACTTTATTGACCGGACTTATTACTATATATATCTCGATTTGGAACAACGAAGAGGTACCTTCAGACTGGCGACTATCAACTTTCGTGCTCATCTTCAAGAAGAGTCAAAGTACTTTGTGCGAGAATCATGGAGGCAATAGCCTTGTTTCTAGTACCATGAAACTTCTTATGCGTAGTATTCTTCGACTACTTACTGGGCCCGTGAAAGCCGAATCACCGAAAGCCAGGCTGACTTCCGCCCTGACCGTGATTGTATCAGTTATACGTTTACTCTTCGCCAAGCTTTCGAACGGATACGCATACAGGCGACCGACTACGGTTGTTTTCCTTGACTTATAAGCCGCCTTCGATGCTGCTGACTGCGCCAGCTTGTGGCACTGCCTATTCGTGGAGGGATTACCGGCTAAATGTCTTTCCGTTGTGGGGTCTCTCTACCCATACTCACGACGCCATGTAAGGGTCTACGGTAAACAGTCCCCTGAGTTCCTCAAGACAAATGAGGTTCGCCGAAGTTATGCTTTATCCCCATTCCCCTACAATTTTGTAAGCGAAATAACCAGACTCTTCCGGAATGGAAATTCTCCTAAGTGACCGACTGAAAAACCTTGAGTATGCGGACGACATAGTCCTGCTTTGGTTTGACGCAGTGACAATGCAAATACCACTGGATTGACTGACATGCAGCACTGTAGTTTTCGGCAGGTGCTTTACACCTTCGAAGTGTAAAGTTGTGTGGCAAGGTGGGACTGACACACCTCCGGTTCTAGCTGTAACGGAACTACAAATGAAGGTGGTGGATCCGTTCACTTACCTTGGTAGTTATGTCACCTCTGGTGGTCACATCATTGACGAAACTACGTCGCGTATCTGCAAGGCCCGTGTGCCTTTCCAGAGATACAACCACCTATTAAAAAGGCGGAATATTGGCTTGCCAGTAAAAGGTAGGGTGTATAACGCTGCGGTAAGGCCGGTCTTACTTTATAGGACCTAGCCATTTCACGGCGTGCATATTAAACGCATGACCGTGTTTTATAACCAGCGCTTGCGGAGTATTGCTCACGTCTGCTGGGAATACCAAGTGAGCAGTGCTGAGTTCGGAATGTTAGTTTTTGGCAAGAAGGTTGCCCGTCACTCATTCGGTAGTTTGCTTAATATTAATTGCTTACGTTGGCTAAGCCATGTTCTCCGTCTGCCCATTGACCGGCTTCCTCGGCGTGTACTATACTCCGTAACTGCACCAAGTTGGGCGGAACCTCATGGTGGCTAGTCCATGAAGTGGCATAGAGACATGAAGAAATTGGCTGAGAGACGGGGTCTGCCTGGTGCATGCCGTCTTCGTGGATAGGGGCCTCGGGATGGTCCATACCAATGGTTGGAGACCGTATGAGGCATGGCACAGTCAGACATTCAGTTCCGCTCCGGCATTCCGTGGCTTGCATCTGATTGTTGATTTTCGTTCCATTCTGGTTAGGCAAACGTACGTCTTGTTGCTTTCAGTTTCCTTACTTTTTGCATTCAACCACACCATCATGTCGTTGTTAGTTTTTGTTATGCATGAGATGTGTCGTGGTAACTGGATCCACCGCACTTCGGTGCTCGGATCATAGTTGTTCAACGGACCTCAAAGGAACTGAGCAGAAGGGAACACAAGGAGGACAGTTGAGGTGTATTTGCACACAAAATGCACACTACGACTGTATATACCTAGCTGCACACGCACACTTAAAGAGTAGAAGACAATTGTTGTTGGTGAACCGCGCGGGACAGTTTACAAGAAAGAAGTCAGTGAAATAGCGAAATCAGGGAATCGGAAGCTGGTAAGCGTTGGGAATCGAGATAGACAATTGGCAACGGAATATCAATAAAATGTGTTCCGATGATACAAGAATAAGGATGTCGGGGTGGAAAAAGCAGAAGAAGACGATTACGATAAAAAACGATGAGGTAAAAGATGGGATTGGTAACCTAAAGAAATATGCAGAAAGCAATATTCTGGGAAGGTCACACGTCGCTATTCATTCCAACGGGCTAGATGCCCGGAAAGGAAGAGATATACATTCGAAAAGAGACAGGAAAGTAGAAAGAAACGAAATGCTGCAACAGCTATCAGGACTCAAAAGAGTCAGTCAATACGGTCACTTATATTTGATGTGTCTGGATCTGGAGGTAATCCACGATAGCGGTACGGGCCACCGGCGGCCTGTGGTGTAGCCAAGCTGGCCGAAATCCCGACAGCACCTAGAGGGCGACGCGGTCCGAAATTTGGATTCGGTGGGGGCACCTCGATAATAGTTTACTGGGAGCTGGCGATTATGATTCACTTGACCTGGGTACTCTAGATAACAATTGCCGCATTTTTGCAAGAAATATAGATCAGATGGGGGAGGATCCTCAAGAAAAAATGTTGTGAGATAACGCTTGGTCCGCCTTCAGCCGCCTCAAATGATCGAATACGATGAGTTTGTCAATCAAATCCACAGCGGAAGGACATTCAATCTGTGACGCCAGCTTTTCCTTCAGGTGGCATTTCACATCCTTTGAAAGCTTGGCTTTTTGATAAGCCACCAGATTTTTAACATTCGGCCAAACTTCTGGGGTGATTGAACCACACAGTTGAATGATAAAGTTCAACTGTGCCAGCTCGTTATCACCTTGCAAATGGAGAACAAGGTAATACAGCCACGTAAATATAAATAAATATAAAGCGGTAACAGATTATTTGATGACAACTGTTGATATGCCCGGTTGTGAGACTGGTTAAATGGCCATCACATATCTAGCTGCTAAGCGAGCATTGTTCGATGTGTGCTCGGGTCAAAATTAGGCTCAATTCAGTGAAGCAACTGGGATCCCATAACCAACGTGTGGTTGCTCTGTTTTCATTACCAAGCGAACACTAGTGAGAACCGGTGACAGTGAGGGTAGAACTGAAATAAAGCTTAAGTGAAAAGGAGTAATAATAGGTCGGTTTAAGTGGGTACAATTGTACCCGTTTTGGTAGTTGATCCTCCAACACGGGTTTGTACCAAGCTCGGATCGCAAGGATGTCAGCGGAAGGCAGGAGGAGGCCTGTGAATTGTCAGTCGTGTTGTGGCAAAATGTCGGGTTCTGGCTCGCTATGGTCACAACTACTGGGAGAGAGAAAACAATTGCTTCCATAATACCAACGGGTAGAGGTGAATAGACCCGTAAGTGCTAAGAACGAGAGTAGAGCAGTTCAAGAGGAAAGTTGTTGAAAATAAGTCGAGATAGTGGAATGGCACTAGATGGGTGATGATATTGACGCATGGATTCATGTGGATACTGAAGCCACAATCATTCCCGCACCAAGGATTTGCTGTCAGTAGAACATATCCGACCGCAAAACGCCATCTATGCATAGGGAAAGGCCCCGGAATGCAAGCAAACGGATAGACTACGGTCGAAGCGGTTTATCTCAAAGACAGCATTGCGCCAATTACATTAACGGTAATGAAAGAAGAGCATGTGCAGGCTACAGAGATTAACATGATCCAATGTCATGTTTTTGTCAACCTTAAACGCGATGGATTCTTCTCGGTGAGGTAGCAACGTTAGTGAGCGGCGTTAGTCAGTGTTCTGCCCAGGCTTATCACTGGACTCATCAACACGATCTTTGGTACAGCCAGTTAAAATGGCTGTCGGCAGTGTGTAACAGGTTCCTTGTTGAATACATCAAACCAATTCATTTGGGTGTGAGATTCGATTGATTGGCCAACAGAGTGTCAGACTGGGCGACATCATTACAAAGAGGATGAGCGAACCCTAAGGTGGGCCGTGATCTATACCTTCTGGGATGCTCTTTCGTAAATAGTTAAAACAGTCTAGCAAGGAAGTAGGCATGTTCCCCGGGTCCTCGTGTGCAGTCACTGAAGAAGATTCGAGACAATTGCAACACCTTTCGGATCGTTTCATCAGTAGAACTTATCGCTCGGTTGGAACGGTATGAGCAAAACTTTTCAAAAACGGTTGCCGTAAACGATCAACAATCCCGGATGCATGACGTGTATGGCAGTCGCTGTGCTGGGTTACAGTTCGACTGAGGAAGAACAAGACGCTAAGCTCCAATGTCCTTGCAACGTTGGGCACAAAATTACATGCGGCCCAAACACAGATAAAGAATGCGACACAAAAAGTACGTAAAGTGACGTAAGATGGCTTACCTGCATAATGGGATATCTGGTACATAACTCAGCCAATATGCAAACAGCCCCCATAAATCTACTGGTTGGCTGAAGAACCGGTCATTTAGTAACATTTCAGGTGGAGGATACCACAGTGTCAAAACGTGACCCCTGTAGCGGAAGAGTGTTCAGGTCGAAGCGGAGTGACAGCACCGTAAGCCTGGAGGCAAAAGGAAAAAGGAAGCAGAAGTGCGCTGATAAGTTGCACTGACGCTTCGCTGCCACACTAGCGCCCGTAATCGCGCGGGGACGGGGTACTGGGATGTCACCTGCATCTACGCACGTTCAAATCTGTCAGCTTAGTTCTTCATGTCAAGAGCATAGACCCAGGTTAGTTTTGTTGAACAAAAGAAACAAAGTGAATGGAGTCAGTTACTTGATGGTGAGAAAAGGAGGTAAGACGTAAACAGAATACAGAGGAAACGAAAGCTAAGAAGGAAGTGCGCAAAACTAATCCAGATGAATTATAGTCAAACAGATGTAAGAGAAAGAGTGCAGGAGCGCTATTGGATGAGCGACTGCACCATGTCCGATCTAGTATACAACGTTCAGAATTGCCGCATTCCAAAAGTAAGTATTCTTCGAAAAGCCGGAGCATTCTCAGCCGCCTGGAGTAGCTTCTTGTCTCCAAAACTTTTCTGGTTGGCCGTGTAACTTCTCAACAAGCACATGCACTTAAATTTGAACAGCGCTGTGGCAAAACCATCTGGTCCTACAGCCCTATCCAATTTTAGCGACACGATCTTACGTTCGACTTTGTGTTTCGGGAAGTATTTTATGGGTTGGTCCATTTGAGCAGGGCGATCACCAAATGGCAAATATGCTGGTAAACTGTTTTTCAAAGTGTTCCGCCCAACACTCTAAGAGTGTTGACAGATTGTGTATACCACTCTCATCATCTCGCCAACATCGAGCCTCATACTATCCGTTTCCAGTACGTGGCGGAATAACTTCCTATTGTCACAAGCAGCAGCGGCCATCTCCATCGCCGATGCTTAATGAAAGTGCCAGGCTACGTGGTTTCGCTTCGCGTCAGTGTGTCGTTTTCCCAAGAAGCTCTGAGTGTCTTGTCACGTTCGCTTCCGGCCGAAATGCATGGGCCAATATCGAAAATTTACGGAGACTTAGTGGGGACGCACTGTTCAAATAGTTAAATTAATTTACTACACGAAGACATACTTATTGTCAATAAGTTCTAGCAAACACGCAATCGACGACCTTATAGTGTGTTCCGTGAGCGGATGCCAGGCAAATTAGATACACATCCATAATATGTGATTTCACCAGTTGACGGTAGATATCCTCACAGAGAACCGATGCGGAGTCCCTCAAAAGGTACCTGCAGAGGGATACATGCAACTGCATGATCGGATACCACGCTTGTTCATTAAATAAAGCGAGTTAGGCGCGCAGCCTCTCCAACAGGGACGGAATGTGATGCGATCAATATGTGTCTATGGTTGTTCCGGCGCTGACAAGCCAAATATAGCCCAGCGCGCTCATGGAATCGAGCCCGAACAACATATGAAAATATGAACTGTCAAATAACGTTACATGTAATATACGCAACAAAACACTGCATAACTCTTCCACACTGAATGGAGTTTATGCATGAAATAATAACGAAACTCGCTGTGCAAATGATCGTTCCACAAAAGGGAACGTATCCCGCTCGTCGGGAAATATACCCATTTATTTATTTATTTATAGTTTACGAAAAAGGATTGAGCATTGTAACTCAGGTGTGCCAACGCTCACGGTTATCCCTGCGGGAGCCTACATCGTGTTGGCCGCATTTTAAGCTCGTTGTTGGACAACTATCCAACTTGGGCGTTGAGATCGCAAACCATCACCACCGTAGCTGAACAACTTTTGTGACCAAAGTGCTCGTTCAGTTGATGATAGAACTAACTTTAATCGAAACAGCGCTACAGTTTGTGGGATGAAAGCAATACTAACAGACGGAAACCTGGTGTCCCCAGATGAATTAGAAGCTTTGAACGAGCCGGTCAGTTTACGGTGCACAACCAGGTTCCGATTGGTCACATCCATCACAGCAGTTTTAGATCAGGGGCTCAAAGCAAGAACCACACTGGCCTGACCTCTGTTTAAAGCTACGTTGTTTTCGGATAAATGCAGTGAAAGTATTGACAGTGTCGTATGGGGGGAACCGAAAGGACAAGGCGTCCGCTTTGCAACCCGGAGGTCGCGGGTTCGAGTCTGTGTTGGGGACTGTATGACCCTCGCAGTACCGTTAACCTACGCGTGACTGGTGGTGGTTACGTAGCAGTAGGGTGCCGGTACTGTGTACCGACGTAATGCTAATGCCTTTTCAACTAAACAGAACCCGAATCCTGCAGAAGGGTTTTTCAAGGGCAGCAGATATCAACTGATATGATCTCTAATGTTTGGACAAATGCTGCTTGTTCAATGATCCGCAACAAAGTGCGCAAATTGAGGTATGCCAGTCCTAGCAAGGATAGAAGGGCTCAAAATAGAAGCACACGAACTGAAGTTTTGCGCTTGGTTTGATAAGAACATGTCGAAGAGGTCGAACTTACCATCTGCAATACGCATAGAATACAAGAGGCGATCATATCAGAACAAGATAGAAAGATAAGCAGTTTGGGGTTGAAAGGGGCGTGGGTGAAAGTGAAGTTTGCACGTGACGACAAGGATGAAAAGGCGCGGGGAAGGAATAAAAAGATGGAAAGCTCTTAACGGAAGCATTCTCGCTTGTATCTGCTCTGATCGATGTAAAGGATATAACTTTTCACCATTTGCGAAACTGACTGCATGACTGTTTCATGCCTTAGTTGGTCTCCAACCATTGGTGTGGAGCTTCCCAAGGACCCCATCCGGGAAAACGACAAGCACCAGCCTGACAAATTCTCCCAGACAATTGCTCCATGCCTCTATGCCACGTCATGGACTAGCCACCTTGAGATTCCGCCCAAATTGCCGTATAATGGAGGCCGATCAACCGGCATACGGAGGATATGGTCTAGCCAGATTAATCGGTTAAGATTCAGCAAATACTCGAATGAGGCACCAGGAGGCTTCTTGTCAAAAGCAATCTGGCCGACCTCATCATTGCTCACTCGCTGTTCCCGCCAGACGTGAGCAATACTCCGCAAGTGCCAGTGGCCAAACACGACCAAGCATTTAACGGCTTTACGGTGAACAAATCATGTCTCCGGTCCATAGAGAAACACTAGCTTTATGGTAGCGTTATAGACCACACATTTTACTGGCGAGTTGATATCCCGCCATCTCTATGGATGGTTGTATCTCTGGAAAAGCACACGGGCCTTGCTAATACGAGAAGTAACCAATTCAGTGAAGTGACCACCTGAGGTGACAAAACTACCAAAGTAAGTGAACCGATCCACCACTTCCAGTGGCTGTTCGGAGATGGCTAAAACCGGAGGCATGGGCCCAGTCCTGCAACTGCACTTGGCAGGTGAAAGTACATGCCTAAGCGTGCAGTGGTACACACTAGTCTGTGCAGTAGAGTTTGCAGACCCAACGCAACAGACGCAAAGAGAAGTATGTTGTTCTCACGCTCCAGGTTTCTCAGTCAGTAGACTGGTAGAACTTCCACTTTAAGACGGCCTGAAGGAACCGGGTCATTCATGATAATTTCGATCAAAAGTTGAAGAGCAAAGAAGAAACTGGACAACCCTGGCGAACCCCACTTGTCGTCGAACCTCAAGAGAGAGTTTCCCGTAAACCCTTACACGGCCTCGGGATTCACGGTAGAGGGACTTCGGACTGGAAAGGAATTTAGTTGGCACGCCCTTCACGGATAGGCAGTGTCACAAGCTGGCGTGGTCAACAGAGTCAAAATCGACTTTTAAATCAAAGAAAACCACCCTAGGCGGTTGTCTGTATAGGTGTACCTGCTGTAAAAGTTGGCGAAGAGTAAACATGTGGTCGATGCCACCACGACCAGAGCAGAAGCAAATCTGGCTTTCAGTGATTCGGCTCCCACGAGGACCAGTACGTTGACGAAGTATGTTAGCCGTGAGAAGTTTCGTGGCAATGGAAATAAGGCGAATGCCTCGGTGATTCTCACACAGAGTAAGCTGACCCTTCATGAAGATGGACATGATAGTTGACAGCCAGTAGTCTTCAATCACTTCTTTAGTGTCGCAAAGCGTGCTGGATAGGGAAGCAAGTCTACTCAATAAAGAGTCACCGCCATATTTTAGCATAGATTGAGGAAGATCGTCGGGTCCCGGAGTCTTGTTTCGTTTCGACACGGCAAAATCATGTTGAATTTCTTCCAAAGTGGGAAGTATGACATATACGGCAAGCGGTGGTGTCGTGGCAGACTTCTTGTACTGCTTCTCAGTGTTTTGCCTAACGGACTAGTCGACAACGCTAAAAATGGATCAACAGCCCATCTTTCTCAGCTGCTGGCTAGCTAACTAATGTCTTTCTCGGGCCCAAGTTTGGGATGATTTCAAATAGCACTCAGCTGTTCGTAATATCGCTGACTTTCTCCATCTCATGGACACTTGCAAACCACCAGCGTTCCCAGACAACTCGAAGACTACCTGTCAGACGACATTTCAGCGCTCACCGGAACCTGCTTACGCGGTTCGACGAAATAGATCGATGCTTCAGAGATCCATTCACAGTTATGATCTCTCAAATTGGGTGTACAACAGGACTCAGAAGCATTATTCATGCCACCCATAAGACGATCCAATTCAGCGTTCGGCTCACCAACAACATTCATCACTGACCATTAGTGGATCAGCTCGTCATTATATTGTTACCTGCAGACTGCGAATTCAAGGTACAGGTAAGAAGGTTGGAAGATAGGCACTGCTTTGAAGTGGAAACAGCCAGCGACAAACGTGCGCGCATTAGTGCATAGTCGGAATCGAGGCATGTGCTGCAAATTGACCGACAGTCTTGGACTGATGTACGCCACTAGTAACTGACGGCAATATAGTCAATCTGGGTTCAGTTCGTTGAGGAATTCGGTAGGCACTGTATGACGCGATGTGAACATTTGTCCTGGAAAGCACTGCTGCTAATATAATGATTGCCATCAAGCCACAGTTGTAGGAATCGATCACCATTGCCTGTTCGGCGTGCATTGACTCTGAAGTGGCCACCCAGGTATTCATAGCCTGAAAGCCGATCCACTGGAGCATTCAAGTCCTCAACAACCATCACGATTCACCATCATTGTCTATCCGAATAAGAGATGAGAGCTGTTGATAGGTATCTTCTTTGATACACTCTGAACTACATTCATTGGGGACATAAACTGGGGCGAATTTAGTTCACCTTGTCTTCAGACGCTGCTTATTAACCGCAATACACT
>CALYDF020005403.1:0-14392 GCA_944474145.2 Dicrocoelium dendriticum | reverse complement strand
GTAATATCTGGCAATCTATATCATTTTTACCGCGGAGCAACATGATTTCCGCCAAAATCGCTCATATACTAATAAACTATTAATTGCGCACAGTAGCTGAACCAAGGCTGTTAATTTTTGAGCGAAAGACGATATCATCTACTTCCAATCTCAAAATAGTTAAGTCTCTTAGACCATGGAGTTATAATCCGAAGCATCAAAACCATGGAGTCAACGACCCAATCAGACATTTACCATGCAATTTTCTATTGGTCCGTCCGTTTGACGTGAGTGTTCTGGAGTCCCTTGCTAGATAGTCGATGTAGCTTTCAGTGTGAATAAAGGATAACCTGTTCCTTATATTTATAAAAAACCTAGCGAGATCATTTGTTTCCGAATTCGCATTATTCCCAGATGATATTAAAATATCGCGCTTGCCTACAGGACCGAGAAAACCAAGAAATGCCACAGCAAGTTCTCGACGTGATGTCGAACTTGTCATCACAGAATTTCCTATATCCCACATGGAAAAATGTCGAGTTTTTCAACTACGCTATAGGCATGCCTACAGTTATTGGCATGGGGCAAATGTATTGCTTACCAACGCAGAAGAACGTGGCCTACGTGTTTTTGTATGGAATGACCTATACTGTTCAAAACAGTCCGGTGCTGTGGCGAAAAATGGTAATCAGCTAGTGGGTCTGCTGCAGAGGACATTCGGGAGTTTGACCTATCAATTTTCTCGATGAAGCACAATACTTCCGTGCGCTTTCAAGTCGAATACCTTTTTCAAGCTTAGCAGCCTTGCTCGAAACGGGAACTAGATGTCCCAAAGAAACCACAGTGCAGAGCAACAAAAGTTTTTGTAGACTACACAGTCTATCTCACTAGCAAAGACAGAAATTACTGATGGTTTTCAGCGGACGCTAGCGAATGCAGTGAGGCGATCTCATATTTGTGTACCAACTATTGTTTAACTCCAGACAAGGTAAGTGTTATTTGCTGAAACGCAACCTCAACAGAAAGTTGAGATGTTACTGACTGAAAAGGAGTGAACAATAAAGTTATTTTGAATGCCGATTGTTTCACTTTTACTTTCGGGATAGGCAGCCTTGGAGCTCCCTAGCAAACCTAACTTATTCGTCCGATTCTTCGGATATCTTCAAAAACGACGGAGGTTGCCCTGACCTTATCATACCCTTATACTGGATTTATGTATCCCAGTTAAGCAAGGACACGTTACAAGAAGGGGCAGTAACATTTTTCGGACTCAATAAGTTAAAGGTAACATTTTCGAGTTGTAGTGTAGGTGTGCATTAAGTTCCCTTACCTAGATGAAGCTTATCTTATTTATTTTATATTTTTTGCCTTAACCATCCTGCAGGACTTTTCCAACACAGCCATTTTCACCGTAATATATAAACGGCTAGTGTTAAAAATGATTAAACCTTATCTCCACTTTGCGCTCTAACGAAATAAATGACTGTGCTAAACCTTAAAGGACGCTTTATAATATCATATCAAGACGACGGTTCTTGCGGAATGGAAAGAAACTGGCATCTTTACCCCTGACACAGTGATAAAGTTAATAAAGCTGCCAAGGAGTAAACTTACCAGAAATCAAAAAAGTAAACGTAACTCTACTAAAGTGAAAAATCCACAATTGACTACAATGAAGGGCTGAAACAAGGAGCGGTAGATCAGTGGTAGTTACGTCGTATAGTCCTCTTATACGATATATCGCGTAGTAACCAAAAAGTCACGGTTCGCATACCATAAAGATCGGTTCCGACCATGGTCTTAGAAATAAAAAGTAACTTCTTCATGAAAGAACTACGAAATATAAGTGCAATTACGAATGAGTCAACTGAAGTTATATCAATATACTTGGTGAAAATATATTTTCCTGTAAACATCTAAAAAAGGAACGACATAACACTCTCTGGTATATTTCAATTACTTGCCGGTACTGTACAACAATACACTTTGAACAAATACGGCTGAATGTAAAAACGTATGTTTGGGATTCGTAGATGATAGTTGGCTAAATAAGCTCAAGAGAATATGGTCTAGAGTTACACTTGCGAAACCATTCATTTCATTGATGGTCAATATAAGACACATGGACTTTGAGCGCACACCTTTATCCTTTGTTCCTAACAATTAATGACTGTAGCTAAGGGGTTTGTTTCAGCACTTTACTTTCTAGCAGGTTATTTTGTTGCCCGGCTGGTTGTCGGTAATGTCGGGATCACTATTTAGAGGACTGCTTTTCGTTCTTGATTGAACTTTCTCTGAAAAGGAAACTCGTGTGTGAGTTCGAGAATATTGTATCGGGAGACGGTCCGAAATATTTCTTCTAGAACAGAATAACAGACAGCTCATGGGGAATTTTCGATAGGCCGATTCGACTACGCTTTGAACCCGCGAATTGGTTTCCGGTCCGTCCTCGTAGCTGTTTTCTGTGATCTGCGTCCATGAATTCAGCATGTGTGGAGGTGGCCATTCACATGAGATAGGGTGACCTAGTAAGATATTGTAATAATATATTTTGGTTAATGCTGCAATCACTGTAGAAGCAAAGTAGAAAACCCATATGGATAGTCAATTTAATTTAAGTCAACAGTACCCCTTATGCACTTAGGAAGAGTAAACATTCAGCCGGAAAAGAAGCCAACTAAACATTCCAGCACACGTTAACGAATTGATGTGTTGTGTCAACAATTTGAAAACGCGACAGAACTGACGTCATCGAATCATTTCGGTAATGGGTTTCCTTTTGATTAACGATCCTGCACAAAATATGACAAGCAGAGAAAAACTAACAGGTCATAAACCCCTATGCCAGCATTAATGGTTTTTACGTTTATCCGTAAGAGAGAAGCAAGATGATTTCCGGAATTTCACTTTGGAGGGGTGACTGGCATTAGTGGATACTTTGGGCGTCAGCTTTTCCAGGACCAAAGGTAATTTAATAACATCAGCAGTAAATCGGTGCGCATAACCGACGCTTCGTTACCGCGCAACACCACCAGTCACAAGTGACTTAATAATACTGCGAGGTTCGCCCGGTTCCTAAGCAGGCTCGAGCTTGCGCTCTCGGATTACAAAGCAGGCGTATGATGCTTAACGCCACGGACCGGCCATTTCACACAGTCTTCAGTAAACTCTAATTTTAAAATGCCGCTACATCGAGTTACATGGTTTAGTAAACTTTTGATTGCTTTATTAGACGGTTAAAATTTCAAGCAATACAACTGGTGGGCAACAGATCCATTACGGTAATACTCAAGCGCTAACAACCACACGATCAGACAACGAGGTACGGATGAAGACCTAAGTCGAGAAACAAAGAAATCTTTATTGAATGTTTCACGTGATGGGTCCAGGTGGGATCGCGACTCAGTGTAACTCCGATATTGCACTGAAATACAAGCGTTTACACTGATGCTGTTCAAACAAAGATGGGGGAAATGTGTTAAAAGTGGCGCAGTTGCACTTTTCTTAGAAAGCGACAAAAGAACATCAGCATATTTCAGCAGGATGGTTTCCTTTGGAACCGAACTGAGCTAGCGCAACTGCATAAACAGAATTGGGACAAGAAAGCTCCGTGAGGAAGATTGAAACCTAAGCCTGGTAAACTGGGCAACACAAAGGTCGAACCCTAGAAACAATCGGATCTTGCAACATCTATTCAAGGTCTACACGATCGAAAGTATTATAGTAATCTAGGAAGCGGGTACACTTGGTTTAATGTTTCCTATCGAGTAAATAATGCATGGAGTTGTGGTTGGTTGACTTAACGAAACCTATCAATAATTCATTCGATACAATCAGACGTCATGATTCCAGCGCGGTCACGCGACGCATGACATCTGACTGCGTCGATTGGACTATTGATCGACTTCGTTGAGTCAACCAATCACATCCCCAGCTTTCCCTTACGTGCCATGTTTATTTGTCTTATAATCGTATTTGTCTGAAGTGAACTGACGAAAAGAGTTCTCTTCGCAAGTGTTATGCTCCTAATATCTGAATGCACATATTTAATGAAATAAAGCACATAGTGTATAAGACAAGCTTATGAATCTACTGTTGGCGTCGAAATACGTTGGCAGTCGAAATAGAAAGGATCAGTTTAGTGGGCTTAGGGCAACATTCTTTCGAGAATACTTCGTTCAAATATTTTCATGGCTACGGACGTACAAGCAATAAATCGATAACAAAAGGTTTCTTATTTTGTACAGTTGTGATGCTGACGATTCGCTAGCAGTCCGATACCTGGTGTTTATGTAAGTACCTAGAGCACATTTTAGAAAAAGACTGCTGACATTATCACATCTTTTGAGAGTCGGGCGCTTTAAAATGCTTTGTCCGTATTAATTCCTTGTGAACCATTGTGCCCTGTATGGGAGGTAAGGTGTTGAGGAAAGCAGTGTCGGATAAGATGGTAAATGTAAGACTGGACCGTGTTCCTGTATTGCTGTTTGATTCTTCCCCATTGAGAGCAGAGCCTGTGACATTGCACTTAAACCCACTCTGGTGCTTCATTATTTCCCATAGGTAGCGGCAGTTCTTCTTTCCAATTATAGTTTGCACATGCAGCGCATTACATTTGTTGCCAGCCGACATAGACATTGGGGAATCAGCGTGTTTGCGCTTGTAGGCTTTTTCTATGAGTCTGCGCAGTCTCTTAAAGCAGTGAGATGAGATGCTCTCTGTTCGGATGAAAATGGTTTCCAAATATCGGAGAATAATTTCTCATAACCAGTCAAATATTCACCATAAGTCGATACCTCAATATAGTAAAACATAAAAAGTGTGTGGAGGCAATAGATTAGCTTATTATCTCCAACTACACTTTTATCCCCGGTTTACAACCCCTCAATTCTTAGCCCTTCCCCACTTGCTTTTATAGGTGTTTTTCTTCTGGTTTCAACTCACATGCAAACGCGGAGCGTCACTCTAGCCTTATTGACAAGATCAGGTCTAACAATGCGATCAAGCCCAGTTCCTCGACTTCTATTTAGAGCCCTCGATCTTCCCACAGCTTGGCATGATTCACCGTACATATAGTGTTACAGATCGGTCAATAGACAGCATTTGCCCGAACATTAGAGACCTGCTCAATTGATATTTGCTGCCTAGCAGTAACCCGGCTACAAGACCTGAGCTCTGTTCTCACGCTGCAATCTCCCTCAGGTGACAATAAAGGTAATTACTAATGAGTAGGAGGATTGTGTAATTGTACTGTTTTTCTCCCAGCTGCTCGCAAGCTACATAGCACAGCCTAGTCCGGAAAAGAATCAGACGCGTTTCGCCCTATTGAGGCTCGTCAGTGGTGGGCATTCCCTCGGTCCCCTACTGAGGATCGAACCCATGACGGCTAGAGGCAGATGCCAACTAGCCAGCAGCTTAGGCCACCTAACTATGGGAGACAACTGCTGGGCTACACAATTTGGCAGTGGAAGATAGCTCGTGCTATATCCCAGTTAGCTTGCAAAATGTGTAGCCCAGCAGACCTCCCTCATGGCTCAGTGGCCTAAGCTGCTGGCTAGTCGGCATCTGCCTCTAGCCGTCATGGGTTCGATCCTCAGTAGGGGACCGAGGGAATGCCCACCACTGACGAGCCCCAATAAAGCGAAACGCGTCTGGTGCTTTTCCGGACTAGGCTGTGCTATGTAGCTTGCGAGCAGCTGGGACGGAAACATTACCATAAAATTACGTTCGCATTGCGCCTACCCGGAGACGATGCAGCTTCGAGTACCGGCCAAGCCGGTTCCAGTATTTCCTGAGTCCACGGGCGAAAGCTGCTCTGACTGATTGGATCCATATCAGTAGCCGGTTGCGTGCGGTCCGACTGGCTGGCTCGTTCAAAGCTTCGAAGTCGCGCGAAGCTAATAAGGATGTGTTCGTCATCGCTGACTACGCCCCCACAAACTGGAGCGATAACTCGGTAAAGGACGACTTCTATCAACTGAACGAGCTCCGCCACAGATGAAGCAGGACACTGTTGTGCTTGCTGGGGATATGGATGCACAAGTTGGGAAATAGTCCACTAGTGGACAGAATTTTGGTTGCCAACATGGTGTAGGCTCCCGTAATGATAACGGTGAGCGGTTACGTCATTTGTGTGAAGATGCTCGCTTATTTCTTTTGAGCGCTAACTTCCGACACAACACCCGTCGGAAGGTGACATGGCGCCCACCAGCATTGGACCAGCCTTGCACGCAATTGATCACATTGCGATCAGTTATTACTGAAGAGGGGCTGCGTCCAGAACTGTTGCTCCATTTGGTGCAAATGTGTGGAAACTGACAATGCACTTGTATGCGCTGATCTGCTGGTGTGTTTTGGTGGTCACCCTCGAGGACCCTGTGAGAGCATAGACACCAGCCAACTGGCAAAGCTGGATGTTCTAAATGCGAATCGAAGTACGCTGGCGTTCGGATCTAACAAGCGCTCTCTAAATACAGTTAAGGGTTTTGGTCACATGTGTACCAGAACTTACTAGAAGCAGTTAAATCATCATATGGTAAACCCAATAGCCAAAATAGACACAGGATCTCTTCGCAGTCTCTGGAACTTGTGGTGGCTCGCTGGTACAACAGAACTCGCAAAGACGTCAGAGCCAACATTACGTGCTAGCTTAAAGAGAGTTCGCGCATCCTGGTGATCTCATCGTGCGTCAGCGATGGAAGTGAGCGGCGCTCTTAGTAATCAACTGAATTTGTTCCGTCTAATCCGGGAAACGGGTAGCCGAAGACTTGGTGTTAGTGAAACTATATGTGCAGAGAGTGGACAGCCTATCTACAACTTGTCAAAACGTATGGGGCGTTGGACTGAGCATTTTGAACTGCAAATTAATCGCCCGGAATTGTTCGTATCCTCAACGGCCAGTGATCACCCTGCTGTCTGGGCTGTCCCTTTTAGTTTACCCCCTCTCCCAGAAGCCGAGGGTGAGATCGGAATGTGGAAATTGACTAAAACCGTGGGACCAGATAACCCTATTCAGGCATTTCCAATTGGGGGCGTTGCTCTTGTGGATGATTTACACGAATTATGAGTGAAAGAGTGAGTGAGAGCAAACAGCCCAAACCGACTGGAGCCGCTCTGTCATTGTACCAATTTTCAAAGGGGCTTGTGTTCAGAATGTGACAACCATAGAGGAATCAGCCTGATCCTCTTCGCCTCAAAACTACTTGCCACTCACATTATTCACAGACTGACTGGCGATCGTGAAAACCAGATTCGTGAGGAGCAAGCCGGGTTTCGTCGTAGTCGACGATGCATCGACCACATATTCATGTTACATCAGTTGTTGGAGCACCGTCAAATATATTGGCGACCAGCGTTTTCGGGTTCTTCGACATCAAATACGCCTTCGATTTAGTAGATCGACGGGCACTTTGGGACTGTCTGCTAAGAAAAGCTGTGCCTGGGAAATATGTAAATATTAAGCGAGTGCTTACGCGCGTAGCTCGGTCAGAGTAAGGGCTTACAACAAGCTGCCACCGCCGTTCAACGTCATCAATGGTGTGAGACAAGAGCGTCCGCTGTCACTTTTTGTTCAACTTCGCTATGGACGAAGTCATGGAATTCGCGTTTACTGGACACATGTTAGAATGTGTGACGTTGCTGCCAGGTGAACTAATTCTTGATTTGGAGTATGCTGACGATAATTCCCTTATCTGTGACAGCTCCCAGAGGTGCCAAGCAGCCCTGGACAGATTCGCACTGACTGGCAACCGTTTTGGGCTATGTTTTGCACCCTCGAAGTGTAAAGCTTTCCTCCAAGATTGGCAGCGACCGATTCCTGCCCTGATCCTTGGTGGAGATCATCATCATTATACACGTTATCTGCAGGTGGAACACAACTCAGATATTTTGCCGCAATACAAAAGACAAGGGGACAAAACAAGAGAGGCACACCGGCTGAGTCCCCAGTGACGGATAGGCATCGTTCGGTAGAGTTAACAGTCGGCTGTCGTACCGTTGTTTTATGCCTAACGAATGAGATCGAGATTAAAGTGGGAGGCTAAGCGGGAGGGGGATGGACAAAGGAACTCACAACACACATGCCATTGGGGCCGGCTCCTGGCCATATCATCAATTGTGTCTAACCAAACGTGTTCATCGTTCTTAGAACCCCAGCCAGGCAGTCGGGATGCACCAACCGACGCCAACTTCAAGGTAAGGGTTTTCCTTTCTCTCGACCAAGCCGTCGTTTGGCCTGCCCTCATGATCTTCCAACCGCACCCCCGGCGCGCAAACCATGCACGTCGCGGGAGTCGGTGTGCTGACGTGCGTAACACGTGGCCCAGCCATTGCAGCCTGGCGCGTGATCTAATGGTGCTGAGTGGTTCAAACACTCTTCCTGCACCAAGCACACGAGGCCGAACACGCTCATTGGTCACGCGATGCTCCCACCAGACATAAGCTAAACTGCGAAGGTAGCGATGATTGCACGTAACCAGCCACTTTATATCTGTCGACATAATGGGCCAGGTTTCACAACCGTATAAGGGGGTTGCACAACGGCTGCATTATACACTCTGCCCTTCAGGGAGAGAGTAATGTCACGTCTGCGCCACAGGTGGCGGAGATCGACAAAAGCACCTAGAGCTTTTTCTACGGTTCGTAACCTCATCTTCGATCCCACGGGCGCTAATATAGCTACCCAGGTACTTGAATTCCTGACTGACTTCTTACTGATCACTACCAAGGGTCAGCGCAGTGGTGGCATCCTGCCAATCTTAGTGAAGAACTTTGCATTTCGATGGAGCAACGTATAACCCAAAACGAATGACAGCCAGTGCTAATTGGTCCAGTGCAGCCTGGCAAGTTTTGGCGCTGTCACTTATGAGGACAATGTTGTCCTGATACGTCAAGTCAAGAAGTCGTTCACCAGGAAGTAGCTCCACACTTTCTAGGTCGTGTCCATCGAACGCTGTTTCCATGACTCCATCAATAGCGGTTAAATAGGCAAAGTGACAGCGGGCAACCTTGTCCCACACCGCTGGAGATATTGAAGGCTGTAACAGTTTGCCATAAACCCTCACTCCGCCCGAAATATTCGAGTATAGCGCTTTGATAACGTTTACATATTGGTCTGGCATACCTTTTCTCAGCAGACAGTTCCATAGGGCACATCGATCCACTGAATAGAAGGCACCTTTGACGTCGAGAAACAGTACAACGGTGGGTTGCCAATAAACATGGCTGTACTCCAAGAATTGACGCAAAGTGAAGATGTGGTCGATGCAGCCTCGATTTCGACGAAACCCTGGTTGCTCTTCACGGATCTGGCCCTCAGCAGTACTAGTCATTTGTAAAGGATGACAGAGGTAAGTAATTTAGAGTCATTTGAGATCAAACTGATCCCTCTATGGTTGCCGCATTCCGAACAGGAGCCTCCCTTGAAAATTAGGCCTAATACGGAAAGGCTCCTCTCTGTCGGGACATTTTCCTGCGCCCAAGGTGCCATAGCAACTCGCGTAAATCATTCACAAGAGCAAGTCCCGGGAATTTGTAGGGAACTAGGGGAGTTTTAGCTGGACCAGAGGCCTTACGCAAGTTCAACAGCCTGATCTCACTTTCGACTTCTGCGCTTGACGGCGGATCTAAGGAGACGGCTCATGGAGAATAGCACTCCATGCCCGAAACAAAAAGCGGTAACACAGATTGGTTAAACTACCTTACAAAGTGTTCCGCCCAAAGCTTCAAGCATTTTGACAAGCTGTGGATTGGCTGTCCACTCTCCGCGTATTGTCTCGCTAACGTCAGGTCGCCTGCTGCACATTTCCCGTCTTAGACGGAATAACCTACAATAATTGCCGACGGCAACAGTTGTTTCCATTTCCGATATGCAATGAGACCACCAGGCTTTGCAGTCTGTCTTCAGGCTAGCACGCAGTTTTGCCCTGAGATTTTTGCGAGCCTCATTGTATTCGTTTCCAGCCGGAATACGTCGGCGGGCATCCAAAGTTCCAGAGAATTTGTAAAGACCCAATGTTTAGCTTGGCAATTTGATTTACCAAATGAAGACATGCCTGCTGATAGTAACGTTTGACGAAAATGCGACCACTGCTCTTCGAGAGTGTTCAGTGGACGCTTACTTAGCCCAGAGACCAGCGTAGTTTGATACGCATTCAGAACACGTGGCTTCGCCAGCTGGCTGGTGTCAATGCGCTCAGAGCGACGTTGCGAACGTCCGCCGAAAGGCACCCGCAGGTCGGCACACACCTCAGCGTGATGGAAGTCCACGGTGGTGCTCCAAATCGAGCGACAGTTTCATATACAGCCTCTCCAGCTGTCACTAATCGCGATGTGATCGATTTGCATCCATGGCTGGCCCGAGACTGGTAGGCGCCAAGGCACTCTCTTGCGGGTGCTGTATCGAAAGTTAGTGCTCTCGAGAAAGAGACGAGCGCCTTCACACAGGTGTAGCAATCGCTCACCATTATCGTTACGAAAGTCTACACCATGTTGGAGGCCCAGATAAAGCTTATCAGAGGACAATTTTCCGACTTAGGCGTTTAGATCACCAGCAAGCACCACAGTAGCAGTGCTTGTTCTGTAACGAAGAAGCATGCTAAATTAGTGATATACATCATCTTTCACTGAATCAGGGCTGCAGTTTGTCGGGGCGTAAGCCGTAATGACCAATAAGCACCGTTTGCCTCCGCGCGACTTCGGAGCGTGGAACTAACCAGCCAACCTAAGGGCGCACATGCGACTGTCGACAAGGATCCAGTCAATCAGGGCAGCTGCAGCCCGGGGATGCAAAACAATGCCGACGCCAGCTTGACCGGCATTTGAAGTTGCGTCATCACCAGACAGTCGTAATCAGAACGTGACGCCAGTGTCGCAGGTGGGCATTGCAGAATACGCACTTAGATTGAAGCTTGCAGGCGGATTTCCGATAAACAGCAATATCTATCGATTGCGTCTCGAGTGTCCGGGCAAGTGCTGCCCGTTGGCCCATCTGTAGCAAAGTGCGTACGTTGACGCATGCTAGCAAGGATCGAGGACTCTAAAGGGAAACGGATAAACTGACATTGTCCGCTTGGTTGAACATGGACTTGTCGACTGGATTGGAGCGACGTCCTGCGATTGTGTGTTAGTTGAAACTAGAAGACAACCGACTATTCAAGCAACGTGAGGGAGGGCCAATAATTGGGGAGTTTAAACCATGGGGATGAAAGGGAACTTGCTAAGGATGCTAAGGATGAAAAAGCGCTAGAGGAGGAATAGGAAGGCAGGAACTGCTTAGCAGTAGCATCCAAAACCTTGTCCACCCTGCTCGATGGAGCAAATGGGGCGCCGTTTATTATTTTGTGCGAGGTCCATAGCATCAGCAGATTGTTAGAAGGAAACATCATGGTGTATTGTGTGGGCAGGATACTGTCAAGTCGCCCAGCTCTAGACAGTATAACGATTAAGGTTCTCAACCAAAGCCATTGGTTTAAAAACCTTACCGCAAGGCAGCGGGTTTTGGCATTGGACTACAAAGAGCCCGTTTTATGGAGTAAGGAGCCACCCTCACTCCAACCCCCAAGCTGGAGGGCCAGGAGACTAAGTTTGTCTGGCCACTAACCATTGACCAATCTGGTATAAGTGGCTGCAGGTGTAAAATGCACCACCCAGCATAGCTCAATACATCACTGAGGCGCACAAACCATCGCACCACCTTAAGTCCCGGTCTCAGCGCGACGGAGGATGCGGATCAGCTAGAAGTCGTTCAAATGTTCAACTACCTAGCTAGTTGTATCAGCGCCGTTGGAATTCAGGACGAAGTCACAAAGCGTATAGCAAATGCAAGAGACGCTTTAGTTAACCTTCGCCACCTATACACTGGCGCGAAATCACTCTCACCGTTAAGGGTACCGTGTATAATGTAGCCGTAAATTCGACCCTACTGTATGGTTGTGAAACTTGGCTCATTAGATCAGCGGACATAAAGAGGCTAGTTAGGTTCGACCATCAGTGCCCTCGCAGTCTGGCTCGTATCTGGTGGAAACACCGTGTCAACAATGAGCACCTTCGGCACCTTGTTTATGGTGCGGAAAGTAGAAGTGAGCCGCTTAGCACTGTAATTGCACGCAACAGGCTCCGATGGCTGGGCCCCATGTTACGCATGCCAGCCCATCCGGTTTCGCGACGCGCGTCGTTTGCGCGCCGGGAGTGTGGGTATAAGAAGAGGAGAGGTGGCCAAGCGATGACTTTGTCAAAAGGTTTGAAAGCCATTAGTTTAATTTAGTCTCAGTTGTTGACTCTCGGCTCCCTGGTAGGGGACCGAAGGACGATGAAATGTTAAACTGAATACACTTGTTGATCTGGCCAGGAGCCAACCTCAATGCCTGCGTGCTGTAAGTTTCTTTGTCCCTCCCGCTTCAGCTCAGCCTCCACCTTCAAACGTGTTCATCATTAATAGGAATGGTATGACTTTTTGCGGAACAATAGCCTGCAGTTTTATCTCCGGTACGATGTCCAACAGTTATTGGTGACTCAAGCGGTGTGCTTCTGGTGCATGTTTTTATTTTTTTTTAATTTAATGCGGCACAATAGCTGAGTTGTTCTCCGCCTGCAGCTAACGTGCATTTGCGTTAACTTGCGATCTATGTGCTTGATGACATCCTTATGAAGCATGTTCACATAGATAATGTGAGACAACTTCCTGGTAAAGGGGTCTGAGATTCCTAGCGGTGCCGTTCTGCGGACAAAACATATGTTAAGTTGTTGGCATAAAACCTAGCTTCGGTTTCCGGTAACTTGGTTCCAGACTGCTCGATGTATTCAGTTCGAAATTCGTAGTAAACTTATTGTCGTATCGATTGAAGAAAGTGGAAAACGCAAAAATAAACATCAGGATGTTCAATGAAGGTAGCTGTGAACTCGTCGTAACCGTCTTCCGCCTCATTTAAATGAAAGCTTTGAGATATTTACTTGTTGGCCATAGGAACGAAATGATAGCCGCTTTGGTATTGCGGCTATCGTTTTACAATTTAACAATAAATCACTACGCATAATGACGTGAGACATTATTTTTCGCACGGAACCACGATGAACGTATGAATAAAGAGATGCCACCGCCAAGTGACATATATGTACAAGAGCGGCCAACGCGATGCGCTGCAAATCCGTCACGTTCGGTTAATAAAACTTTCACATGATCGTTCAGCCAAGTTTCTTGTCCCATGATGACAATAACTCGAGAGTAGTCACGAAACATTTGGTTTTGAGTTCGTCTAATTTGCCCACAAGCAAACGGATATCAGTACTGTTCAAAATGGATATACACACACAACAGATTTTTCATTCGAAGCGCAACCATTCATCCATTACCTGAATCTTCGTGGAAATACTTCGTTCTACTTTTTGCTATTTTTGATTTGCGCCGTATATCCTCAGCAGGTAAAAGTTCCAGGATTATGTTCCCGAGAACGCGCGAATATTCAAAAGGTTGCGTCTAAGTTAAGCGATTGCTATATTAAAAAACCACTAAATATACACAGGTGGTAACAACATAACTTAGGCTAGTGTGTGTTGATAAATCCGCTGCACAAGAATAATAAATTGCGGATGATAATTGTCAATATTGTAGTGAATGTAATTATTGTAGTTCGAATTTCCCTCCCCGCACCAAATGAATAAGTCGTGCAAGTATCACACTGTATCATTGCAGGTTTTTAACACGAACAAACCTATCCCGTTAGCTCAAGAGGCTGCTCTGGTGGGGTGGAGCGATGCACATAAATAAAAGAAACACTCAGTTTCATTGCTTTTCACAAAGAAATTCGCCTGCCTGGGAATAACCCAAACTCAAAAAGCGCTAATGCTAATCACGGTGTTGCGACAGAATCTGCTTTCCTAACCATATTCTGGTTCAGGATCAGTTTTGAGCAGTTAGGTCATAGAGGTACCATGCACTTCCAATGCTGTCAAACGACAGAATAGAAGCCCATAAGGAAAACACTATCTGTATGGTCAAGTACTAAAACTTTCAGGTGGCCCAACGTTGCCTCTGGCAAATAAAGTGGCGGCTGTGACTCGTCACGAAAGAAAGCAACCCCTTGCTTACCCGGACAACCGTTTTAAGTCCATAAACATCAAGCATGCATTTAACACTGCGATACATTCAAGCACGATCAAATGGGCAGGGAAAAACCCCATAAGCACAGCTAAGGACGCCTAGAAGGTCGGCTACATCCGATTTCAGATTTGCCTGTCACTGTGCCCAACCACAGGACGTCTGTGCCTACAGAGGGACCATGGGTGGCTTTCCCTGCACCACATACAATTCTATCCACACACCCCATATCCATGGTATAAACCTGAACGAATAAGACTGGGAGGCATGCGGATGGGAGCCACGTTACATCAAAGAAGCCGGCTCAAACTCCTTCACAGG
>CALYDF020005402.1:0-14383 GCA_944474145.2 Dicrocoelium dendriticum | reverse complement strand
TTAGACAACATCCCGAATAGCGACCAAAAAGTGATGACGCTTTAATGGTCCCTAAATTCCAGGTATAGAGTATTTCGACTGCTCAATAGCGCCAATTGGAAAACCTTTCCATCCCTTCAGGCAGCATCACATGGGACGACTTCTTCCTCTCAAACACTAAATATTGCGCTTCACGAGGTTTATAACAATATGACGAAGTATGCAGACGTCGTTGCCCCAAAAAGGAGCAAGATAAAAATGGGCCAGACATCTGATGATGCTTCCACACGTCAAGTGGCTAGTTGGCCACACAAAATGTGCTTCCGCTACAACAAGAGGAGAAGTTTTCCTCTCATCATCCGTAGGAATGCAATACTAACCTATGGGAGAAGGTCACAAAGTATATCGCGTAAATCATCTGAGCAAGCAGCGCATTGCACAGACAACAATCCAGTCCCTTAGTTGGCTAATGAAGTACCGTGGTGGCAACCAAGTTAAGTTATTCAATACTCCTGTGCTTGTCGATAAAAAACAATTGGCGATGCAATCGATTCTCTGCTGCGTATAGTAGTTCTTGGTTGAAATTCAACGCCAAGAATACTTTTCGAGGACTTACCTGAAACTTTTACGTTGCCCATGGGTTTCGCACCGGAACGCAGTCTGAATAACATTAAAAACAACCCGAATTACTCCCGACATGAACAATCTAAAATTCCAACAGAGATGTCAGTTTCAAAGCTCACGGTAACCTGCAAGCCACTCAACAGGTAAATGGAAAGGGAAGCAACGAATCCGTTTGATGGTAGCACAACTTGATTGAACAAAACCATTGTGACATGAACGACCATCTATATTACCTTTCGTGAATACTGACACTTTGCGGTCCTGACTATGGCAAAGCAGTACGTACAAAACACGAAAATGCAATGCATACCGTAAGCATTTCACAACCTACTCCAATTAGGGTTTTAACTGTTAAGAAGCTTCTCCGTGTTTTAACAAGAAGATCTTACGATCAATTTGTGATTGACGTTTACTTTATTGTACAGAACTGATGCTGCCTTCACTGGGATGTTTCTTGTACACTCGATAAGTCGTCGTTGATTTATTTACTTAATATGCACTTCTGTAGCTCCTTCTCCAGCAGTGACTTCGAACTGCCAAATACGATTCCCAAGTTCAATGAGGATCAAATACACGCTATTGATTTTAATTTAAACAACATCAAGCGATCAATTCGCACGCTGAAGTTGTCACACTACCAAGGTCCTGACGCTGTCTCATCTTCCGTACTAATTCTTGGTGTTCCGGACATTTTATTCCTTCTCCTTGTCTTCAACGTCTATATGAAGAGCGGATATCATTCGTCTAATCAACAGCACGCTATACTCATACCACGACACAAACAAGACTCTCGCCAAAATATTGACAGCAATCCTCCCATCGAACACAGCCATTACGTCTACAGGCACGGAAAAAATAATAAAGGACGGGACGCTTCAATTCCTACTACAACGCAATCTCATCAACAGGTCCAAACACGCGTTTCTGCCGACTAAATCTTGTCATACCTGCCAGTTTGAATTTCTAAACTATGTGACACACTCCACAGACTTAAGACAGGCACTAGTTACTATCTTCCTGGACATGAAAAAAGTGGTTGATCGGGTTCCACGAAATTGACTAGTGTCAAACGTAGCTGCATTCGGTGTTTCAATCCACCTTCCTTCTTGGTTTTCTTCTTATCCTTCTTACCGAAAGCAGTCAGTGCTACAGGGCGATACGTCATCCAAGAGGGTACCGGTAACCAGCGGAGTGTTCTCGTTTACCGCGTTTACTGTACATCAATGGCGCTTTCTAGGTCTTCAAACAGGACACTCCGTACCTTTTTGCTGCTGACCTCAAAGTTACATTCTCATTTGACCTGAGCTGCTCATGTATTGGCTTTTCCAGCAGCCAAAGCGATCTCAACACTCTAAAAACCTGGTGTGACCTATGGAAACTAGAATTCACACTAAAATTGCAACGTTCTTTCCTACCGGTGCTCAGTACCCCCACATATTAACTATTAACGCTACATCAATAGATAACAAGTTCACCTTGGCGACCTCTCAGTGTACTACTTACTAAATTTAGCAGTAAAAGCAACTTTTTAGGCATGAGTGACCGATAAGTGACCGAAGGGCGCTGGAAAATGCGCCTCAAAAGGAAAGTTTTGCGTTTCCCCGTTGATCACTCAGAAAATTATTTGGTGGCATAAGCTTTCTTGCCTTTATACATTTCTCCCAAATTCCTCCCTACTTCAACGGACCTATAATCCCTTCTGTTCTGTTTAATTTTAACACGCACATCGAATCCTTGAAGTATTTCGCGGAAGACACACGTTTTCAGCATAAAATGTCATTTCATTCTGGCAGTTAATTCAGCCGTTTCTTTCTTCCGCACTTTTCCATCGCGCTTTTTCGTTTTCTATATCTGTTGCTCCGGATATGGTGTACGATACTGGCCTCCGTGTCGTGAAATAGAACCTGTGAGTGGGTTTATTACATATGCACCTACCTTACCGATAACCGCGCGGGTAAAACATAGGTCGCCTAGACGATTCTTGTTATTTAAACCCTGCCAATTCAGCTCCTTAATGAAGCTGCTAATGAAAGAGATCGATATGTGATGTTTGTGACATTGCAAAGCTTTTTCACCCCAACCGGATCTAAACGGCACCAAATGCATGTATTACAACAAATGATATCTTACCAATAGTAACAATAATACAGGATGCTCACGACCCTTGGGGAGATACGCATTTATTTCCACCGCATCGACTGGGAAAAGGAACTTGAAGCCAGTTTGGAGTGTGCATTAAGGTATCAGTTTAATTAGGCCGATAAATGTGAAGTTTCGAAAACATCACCGGTCTGTAAGCATAAGTCGTTAGCGTCTAACGAAATCGTTTTTTCAGTCGGTATGATTGACCCATCTGCTTCCGCTAGGTGAACGGCATTTGTGTCCTGGGCAGCCCTACTAAGACACCGATAAGACTAATTTGGGTTGCACTGAATAACTCTCCGTTCGACATTATGTCTTCAGCATTCCTTTATTACGATCGTGAAAGCGATTTTCGCTTTGTGCCGGTAGTGATTGCTACTAGCAAAAGGTATTCACAGTATACCACAAGAATGCCCTGTATCAGAACTTTATTCGGGACCGAAATTCGCCCAAACGTGTCACACGGGGACGACCAGATGCATAGAAAAGTGTCCCTGCATCATTCGACCAGATGGACAAAAGGCACAGAGGCAGCGAAAAGAAGAAACGGTCATAAGTAAGAAATACAAGTAAAGTTAGGAACGGAAGTCGGTTTGCAACCGTGACAAGAGGAGACCGAGTCTGTGTCCAAATTCCTTCAGCGTGAGTGCTAATCACGTGTCCTTTGGTAGCGCGTTACAAGCAATCACAATCCTGCAACAACTAAAAATCAACACTTATTCGGTCAGACCGGCGCATAAGCAAAATTAGAGAAAGACCTGGGATACTTTAATTCGGTGAAGAGTTGAATTTTGAAACCAGTTAGCAAACAATATGTAGGCAGCAAGTCACGCAGAAGACACCAAAAGCGTAGTATAAATATTTGCAAACTGAACGGTCTATGAGAAACGAGAAATGCAGTAACGCATGCACAATGTTCGCACTAGTTTTCATCACTCGCTCAACTGTCATTTGTCAAGGAGCCAGCATGAAGGCACGCATGTACGCGTCTTTCTAGGTACGGTCTAAGGTGGGCTACGAATATACCAAACAATTCTTTCGCTATTATTTCGAAGGACCTGCAGATCCAAATGTAATTGGAAGCTTTCGCAAATGGCATTCTCCAATACTCGCTCGACATATAGTCTGATGACAGCAAAATGCCGGACACATTTGTGGGTGACCTGCAGTAATGTATTCCCACCAAGTCTCTGGTTTCGACATATATTCGTAATAAATAAATAGTTTATTCTCGAAAGCGTCGTAGCACTCCTTATCAGACATGATCAAAGTTTTGCAGGCAATGTTTCGCAGTAGGCTCATTGCGATGCATTTAGAAATGGGGAAGGTACAGATGAGGAAAACCTAAAGAAGGTGTGATGATTGTTTGGGTCTATGTACATGTAGCGTATTGTGTGAAACTGTAAGCTGTGACTATATTCAGTGCCCAGTCACATCTGCCGCGTCGCTGTCTTGTTAAACGGACTTTTGTGGCTTATTGTATGGAGAACACTTTCCAGGCGAAAACCTACCACATCCTGGAACACTGCCGTCGATCCGTTTGAACGGTATCATATAAATATTATCATCTGTGCTGGGCACGCCACCAAGTGCAGAATAACGTAGGTGCGAAGACTTCCGGTCTTTTGATCAAAGGTTAAACAAGGCTTGAATTCCGGCAAATATGGACATAGGAAGGCACAAACGTATCGCAAATAGAGTAAAAGATAATATTCTCCATTTACTTTCTTCGGACCAAATATAGCAAACTTGTGTGATATAGTCCAATATATATGGGTTGAATAAATACGGTTCGTGGCGGGCTGATAGAACGAAGCCCATATGAAAAGAGAGTTTGCACGATGAATGCAAGTTTGTTCAAGTGTTCAGATTGTTCGCGGCGGAAAGAACTTGTTGCCAGTCGTAGTTGACAGTCTCCCACTTTCGTTTGATACTGTCAAGCTGTTGTCTGGTTCCTTGAAACGATGATCGACAATTGTCAGTTTGTTTCACTCTAACAAGGTGATTTCCTTGGACTTTCCTGGTGGTTAGCAATAGTCGGGTGAAGTAAATCAGCCTTCCTTTTCAGTCTTCGGGAAATGTATTAGATTCACAATGAGAAAATTGTCATCTTGTTCCTTGGAAGTAATCCACAGGTAAGGTGGACGAAGTGTGCACGGTAGATAAACGCCCAATATTTGTTTTCTGCTGTAGAGAGAACATATAGAACTGCACCCAGTTGTTCAGACTCCACGGATATATAGTTCAAGGAGATGGTACTCAAAATGGGTCAGAACTCAAAATTATAAATAGGCGCTGCACCACTGCTCCGTTGAGAGCGAAGAGGAAACTTTGCTCACCTTTCTTCTTAGTCGTTTACGCGAATATTTGGAAGAAACTATCGTCAATGCCTTGCGAAATCCAGAATCAGCTGGCTTTCAAGAAAGATGTGCAATACTTCCTGTATCTAGAAAACTTAAACTTTACCTTCAATGTCTACGACTCGGACGATCAACTTTTCGAGATTGGCCTGGATTGAGTTTAAAATATGCTTAGACCTGCTCAGCCACAATGAAGTAATTAGGCCTTAGGCACAACTACTTATCTCCAAAGCATGGCCGCCGTGAGTCTCGCCACCAGCGCAAATATCCCCCGTTCGTATTGCATTTTGTGCGTCGGTTTAGCAAAAACGACGGGACCCAGCCGCCTTATGACTGCGCAAATTCCCACCCAGCTTGAGCACTTCCTCTAACTTTAAAGTTTCTGATCTTGAGGCAGGTTTGAAGCATACATCCCCGCTGGTTGCTTGAATTACGATGAGGCAATGTAGATATCCACTAGTAACTAGAAGGCTTAATCCAAGTGCAATTCATGGCACCTGAAACTCTCTATACTACAGCCGTTATCTTTCGTTCGTCTCACCGTCGACACCTCTGGTTAGCAACAGCCAGTTGATATAGGCTCCCCGCACCTTCGCACACATCCAGAGCCTGCTACGAGCCACTCCTTATCTCTCCACCTTTCATTCTCTTGGACTGACTACATCACCTACTTCGGCTGGTTTTTTGACTTATCCTGTGACACTGTAGGTATCCACTAGTGAACAAAAGACTTTCTCGAATGACTATTACTGGCCATTGATACTTGCTCTATTAGCGCAATTATCTTTCGTTCGTCTTATCTTCGACACCTCTGTTTTGCTACAACCAGCCGTACTACGCTCCCGCAGCTCTTCGCATATCTTCGGATCCTGATAGAAGCCACTCCTTATCTCTCCCTTGAACAGTGTGCATCACATGCGGTCGCTGATTTTTTGACTTGTGCTGCAACACTTTAGGTATGTACTTATGTTATTTATCACCATCTTTATCTTCCAATCGCTAATCTTTGAATCCAAACCATTGTATCGGTTCCTAATTTGTTGCATCACAATTCATCGGGGGACTTATCTCCTATGTGTCACGACGTCATCGTCTAGATTTGCACGCCTTTTACCTGTGCTTTAAATACGTATTCATGGCTGCTATACATTACCGCCACATGTTCCTCGCCTAGCCACGCTGAAATCTGCCTCACGTGTATCTTCTATCGTAGCCGTACTCAAACCGTATTTAGAGGAAAAATGTTCTAAATACCTATGTTTGTAAACGGTGCATAGAGCAGACAAAACGCATACAAACTTTTAGTTCCATTATGGTACTATCTTTTTAACCTTTTCTGTTGCGTCTGGAAGCCGGTTATTGTCCACATTTTCTCCCTTATCCCCTTTACCGGAATGTAAAGAAGGAAGGAATGAATTAGTCTGAGCGACCAGCAGAATGTTCTACAAGAAGGTCCCTTCTTGAATAAAGACTACCTCCACACACTCAAAGGAGACAGAATATTCGCCTAGAAACTTGGATTCTGGAAAATGCTTTCAATGGTCAGAATAAAAAGGCTGAACAATACCGTCATTCAAACCATTCCTTACAAACTCCAAATTCGACAGTCTTCAGTAAATAATGGCGGGCACTGACTAAGCCATTCTGCCAGTTAAGGGAAAAATGGCCTTAATCCAACTTTGGATAACCAAGTGTACGATCGCTCACTCAGAAGCATTGACAGTCCTACATTACATACGGCAGTGTTCTAGGACATAGTGGTTACTTGCCTGGCAAGCGTTCTCTTTAGAAAAGGCCAAAAACGTCCATTTAATAACACTGCGGCGTGGTGGATGTGACTAGCCACTGAATAAAGCCAACCCACAAACTCACCCTCGCAAGATGATCACTATCACATTTTTGATCATGCCTGACATGGTGTACCATGATGCGCTCGAAAACAGTGTTTATTCTTTATTCTGAAACTCCATGCAAGAGCATGGGCTTTGTGTACTTAGTTCTTTATTTATGTACTCCTTGTTGGCACATCAACTAGTAACAGTCTGGGAATATACCTTTATTTATTTAATTATTTAAATAACATGAATTAGTGATCAGCATCATTTCTTAGAGAAGAAAGAGGTAACCGTAATTAGTTCGGCTGAGGAAGATAGTCCGAGTAAGTCCAATTATTCCTTTTAGTTTGCGTTCTAGAAACTGAATTAGGACGATAAAACAAAGAGAGGACCTCCACCAGAGCAGTGGAAGCGAAGTGGACTGCTATATTGATGCCCATATTAATACATTTCATTCGTTTTATATGTATACGTTGAATACGGCACTTTTTACTAGCCTTCGAAGTATGGAGATTATATGGGAAGTAACTATACAACGGTGACGCGGTTGTGGGAAGTTAGGATTGTGGTGCCTGCGGCAGGCAGGAGGAATGAAGTACATAAGTGTGGGGTATGTATGAAGTGTATAACCTAGGTAGCAAGTAAAGAAATATGTGGGACAAATGCGCCTAGTGTAGAGAAACTTCTGGTACTGGGGTTGCAATGTGGTTAAGGAAAATAACGAGCCAGCGAAGCCTATATGGGATTTGTCCATCTAACTTAATGTGGTGAGCATTGTTATCGGAGAATAAACCAAGAAAGCAATGAGATCTAAGAGTATCAGCAACCAGTCTTGGATATGAATCAGGAGTCGCATATGATGACAGGAGAAAATAGGCTGCGCAGGAGCTATGCTCCAGATGAGTGAGGCTATATTGAAGGGAGTAGTTAACAAAAATATGTGCGATATTTTTCTGCTCAAGTTTTCTTACATAACTTTCAAATATATGCATTTAAAATAAACTGGTAACAAAGAAACGGACTCTTCATACTTGCGTTATTTCGCGTTTCGCTGCAATCAGTGGACGACAGCAAGACGGTTTATTAACATCGGATCGATGAGCTTTAAAACACGCTGCAGCTCATGAGGCCAAACCATTGCCAAACCAATACACTACCGCGACAGTATAAATGAAAAATCAAAACACAGGAATGAGCAGGAATTATTGGGTCGGCTCGTAATGGCCTAAGCGCGGTCAGTGAAAGCACATTAAGGTAACGCAGGAAATGGAAAGAATGTACGAAGGTGGACTCAACGAATCATTGGGATTTGGTGAAAGCTATCGAAGCGGATTTACAACAAAGGCAGCTACCTTTTATGTGCATATAATTTTACACTGTTTACACGAACTGAAAACGAACTATGGGGAAATCTCCATCCGGTTGGTTCTGATGCCTAGGAAGCTCTAAAACTTACGAAATGGGAACAAACTGCTACCAGAACCGCCATCAGAATTTTGATAGTAACTCCATAGGAAGAACACTGTAAATTGTTCAGAATGTAAAACCATGATGTTCGAGTGTCAGATACATTAGACACTTTCCATCCGTCTATGCCTGCAAGGAAAATGAAGTTTCCACACAGTTTTCAGGGAATCCCTTCTAGAAAGGTTGCAAGAGAGCGCAAAGAGGAAGGGAACTTCCGCAAAAGTAACTGGCCCACCGGATTGTAAATTTCTTTGCAGAAAAACTGGAAGCAGTTTCCGAGATTGTTGAGAGTGGTAGACGGAGCCTGGGATACTAGTCGGTAAGCACTGACACATAATACGCATCAAATACGATAGTATAGAAGTCGAAGGCGACTGAACGTATAGTGTACAGGCTACAAGGATAGGAAGCGAATCAGACAGAGCGAGAAACGTCTAGCGAGGTACTCACCAAAACGGTTTGTGTCAACGGATGTGCAGTCAGTAAAACAAGTGGACGTTTCGAAGGATAAAACAACCGTAAAGTTTAGTGTTACAAAATACTGAAAGAGCTTGTTTTCCGGTACACTACAAGAGCAAAGCCAAAAAAGACAGCGATCCAATTTGTCAAAGCCGCAGTTTTTTGACTCAGGGTACCTCTCAGGTTTGTTATTTCAGCTCCTCCGTCATGCGAAGAAAGCAATACAGATCCCCTCGCAAGTATTTGGGCCAGGCTTCACGCACTTCTATTCCGTAGGCTACTTAATTTTAATCCAAAACAAGAACGCGAGACCACATCAGCCAACTGACAGTAAAATGGCAACCACACTGATTCGTTTAAACAAGGTAAGAACATATTTATTTGACCAGAAATAATTGCGAAAAGATATGATTTATATGTGTTAATGATAGGCTATGTGGTAATAATTAAGAAACTTTAGCAGGAATACATTATTTCCTGGGTGACCCAAATGGATCTGATGCCGGTCACTTGAGTGACCGATGGTGCTTATAACGGAGCTATAGCTGTGCGAAAGCCAGGTATATCGTTCGCTATATACTTTAGTTAATGAGCTCGTTAGAGTCTCGACTCAGGATTTATAAGCTACGTGCCCGACATATAGTAACATAGTAACATATAGTAACTGTCACTCACTCACGCAAATGTGACAGGAAGGTCAACGAGAAAGTTCAGCGTTCGTTTACTAAGCGCCTTCTAGGATCGTCTGCCGCTTCGTTACCAAGACCACTGCAAGCAGCTTGTTGGGGAACCACTTTGGCTGAGGGGACTTAAAACCAGCCTTGGCAAGCAAAAGCTAACTGCGGTTTATTATTTTACAGCGATGTAACTAATATGTGGTAAGAGAGATAAGAAAAACGTCGAAGACATGGCTATGATTGCATGGTGAATGAACATCTGGATATCATGGGCTAATGTATTACAGCAAGCAGAATAGAAGTATCGTTAGCATGCTAGGAGAGCTAGCTCAAGGGAGGTAAGGCAGTGAAAGGATAGGAGTCAGTCGTAGAGTGAAACCGTCAGTAAGTTTAAATGTATAGAGGAACATGTAGTGGTGCGTAAAATACATAGTCATCCTAGCGTGCTACTATGTGAAACCTAGCAAAGCTGGACAAGGAGAACGCAAGTGATGGAGTTGCAAACCAGTGTGTACCAGTGGATCAGAACATACGAGGTTAAAAATAGCAGTTGTGCATCGGGATATATGAAATTAAAGCGCAGCGGTGTGTATATATACATTAGCAGCAGTCTAAAAGATAGGCGTTGAGCTGGCGAAAGCATGAAACTGAAGTAATAAATACATTCACAGAGAAAAGAATGAAGTCACTAACAACGTTTTGTCTTTGAATCGTCTTTTTTCCTTCATTACTAAATTATGCCCATCTGATGTCAAAAGGAAATTGCGAAGAAATTTCTTTTCGATAAATATATTCCGGCAATTACAATTGTGAGCTTCATAATCATTTGTGTAGTAGCTATTTCTAGCTATGCGACACGAAGTCATAAATGTTGCGATCGGGTGAACAGTGGCAATCTATGTCTATTTGAACCCACTACCATTGACCACTATGCCAGAAGTCAAGTGACCAGGTAAGAGCCAGGGTAGGGTTAAACTCTGCATAATTATCAAAGTATTCATCTCGGCAGACTTTCGATACATGACCCAAACATATTTTGATTTCATATTCACCGCAACCATCCTACGGGACGTGTCGAGCACTTGCTTTTATCCCGTGATAAATCATTGTTCATCGTTCCTTGTTTATAAGTGCACGCTGTTCCCACGCCGTTTCATCATTTTTGTCTGTTTGATGTTTGCGACGTAAAGCAAGAAAATCAAAACAAACATCCGTACATATTTTCCATTGGGCCCGGTTCTGCGCCATCTCCAAAAGAGTTTCCAGCCAACGGTGTTCTTCATCTTTGAGCTTCCATCGCGGAAGACGACAACTAAACTGGAAGTCAGCGCTTTACTCGTTTATTGCCACGTGATAGGCTGACCACCGCGCGATTTCTTCCAGACTGGTCCTGTGCGAGCGAAGAGTGCGCGTCAGGGAATCCGTTCGTATGGCATACGTAAAACGTGGCCCAGTCATCTCAGTTGACGCAAAGGTATCAGTCTGTCAAATGGTAGGCCCCTGTTACCCAAGACGCGACGTCTAACATCATCCTTGCACACGTTGTTCATCCACCACACGAGCTATTCTCCGCAGACATCCAATGTCAAAGACCGAAATCCGACGTAGGTCATTCACACGAATCGGCTAGGACTCACTCCCATACAGCATTACCGCGCGAACACAGACATTGTAGACACTGTCCTTTATCAATAGTGAAACCTCACGGCATCCTCACAGATGCCTTAAGTTGGCGAATGCCGAGCGGGCTTTGGCAATGAGGAAAGAAATCACCTTTCCAATGCTACCCATTATTAGAAACAGCTTCCCAGGTAAAAAATGTTGTCCACTTGTTCAAGCTGCGTACCTTTAAGAGTGGGCACTGGGGCAGGTGGATGCCAATCCAGGACCAGGACTTTGCATTTCGTAGGGGCAAAAGTCATTCCATATTTTGCTGCTTCAATCGCCGTGCGGTTTAGAACGGCCTGTGTGCTCTGTGCGTCATCACCAAGCAAGGCAATATCATCATCATATCATCATAATTTAGGGCGCCTATGAGTGTGCACGTGCGCACCCCTCTAGAGATCATGAAATTGCATTAAAAGCGATGGAAATTAGTTAACCATGGATTAGGGAAGGCTGCTGCCGTGTTTTGCTGAGCGTGTGAATTTAGTCCCAAATGGCGTGCAAGTGGTTGTTCATGCACAACCATTCAGTGGTCGTAATAGCATGTTAAAAGTAATGAAAAATAGTTACACATAACTGGGTGGTTGCGGCTGCAATATTATACTGAGCGCCCGAATTTCGTCCCAAATGAGACTAAATTCGGGCGCTCAGCGAAAATCGGCAGCAGCCTTTCCCAATTCGTGGTTAACTAATTTCCACTACTTTCCATTATCCCTACAGCGGTGCGCACGTACACACACCTAGACGCCCTAACTTATTACTACGCATAAAAGTATCGAGCTCAGGAACCACATACTCCACTATCGCACTGCAACCCGCTAATCCTTCAACTTGCATTACCCACGCTCCGCTGTAGCACGAACAGGTTCGTGAGGGATGTAAACGTTGGCCATTGACCCAACTGTGGGGCTATCTGCATTTGTTGTACCAAATTTTCACTCACGCTAGCAGCTGCTTTACGTCGCTGTAAAACGAAGCAATATACCCCACAACCTTTTATACAAGAATACCAGAAGGTTAAAGAAATTGTAATAAAAGGCACTCCTATAGCCTTTTTGTACTAGGCCCAGATGTGACATGCGAGTTCGGTTTGTAATACTCTCGCTCTTTGATTCGATGTATCCAACGGTGAATCTTACCGGCGATGATACTTTCAGTGCATTCGGCGCAACTTTTCCGCATTACAGCGTCCGAAACTGATGTTTTATGCAACATCACAGCGTACCGATAATAACAAGGGCCAAGGGCGTGCTTGAAATTCGTTGCTTGCGTGAACTCCTCGCCAGTTCACTTTTCTTGCAAAGGCCTTTGTCATGAATGTTAACCGTAAGTTCCTGACGAATTCCGCCAGGGACTTTCCGCCCAGTTGCCCGAAATAGGCCGTCTGAAACATCATACATGATTTCTGTTCTTACTAAGTTCTCCATGTCTTCGCGTTTCTCCAGCAGCATGTTCAGCGTAAGGAGCTCATTGACTGAGTCCATTGGCAGAGGCACGGGACTGATGGTAGCTGTCCTGTCACTGACCAAGCGGCGATCCAGGAGCCTACCCTCAACTTCATAGCACACATTTGTTCGCGCGTGTAAACAAACTAATGCGTCAGGTGGTCGAGATGGACTGTAGCGGGATCATATGAGATACACCACAACTTACTACAAACAGCATTATTGGAGTAATTCACTGTATTGGGTAATTTCTCCGTAGCGAAAGATGTTTGACAGCAACAGTCACAATCTTGAGATTATGCCGTGAAGATGTTGTCACCTTAAATTCCGTCTGCTTGAGATGTTCATTTTCCTTGTTCCCCTGCGGCGACTATGCCAACTCCGGCCTGGCTACTGGGCGTGAATGCTCGATGTCCAAGCTGCATGCGGAAGTTGGACGAGACTTTTTATAGGAGTTTGGTATTCTGGGAAACGGGCGGGAATGCTAAAAATAAAGATAGCTGAATCTGTGAATAAATGTATATTCTCGAATGTACATGGGAAACACCATCGGTCTGATTAATTTGTACAACTAGCAATTGTCTGACTGTGCGGGCAACAGTTGTATTCATGGCTAAATTGGTATGTTGCCTAATGGTGCCATCATTGCGTCGTGGCAGAGTGAAATCTATGGGCGCTGTCCAGAATTCGTTGTTATGAGTCCATGAAGGGCGAATTTTCAGCTGTAACACCAGCGCGATCGAACCGGTAAAGCGAACAAAACTGTAACCTTAGAATGTGCTCCTGGTAGTATGATTCCCTTTAGCAGTGAAAGCAGCCTAATTAAAGCTTACAGGTTTCTTGGAAGCGATAACAGGTGAGAACAGCTTTTGTGGCGATAACAATACGGTGCCCATCGACCGATCATCACATAAGGCCAGGCTGTTTTTCTCAATTGCTAGCACAGCGAGCCACTAACCACTTCGCAGGAAACCCTTTCGCTGGCCCTTCACCTGCATGAAGGTGGACTACCGATGGATCGAAGCATGACACGTTCAGTGAGACCATGTGGTTTCCGGCTCACGTCAAGCTGAACAGCGTGCGTTCCTTTGGTCTTGCCATGCGGTCGAGGCATGACGCATTCATTGCGGCTGTGGTATCTGGCTAACGTTCACTTCTCACAGTGTGTGCTCTGCGATGGTAGGCACACATATGGCGACTGCGTCCCATCTCACTCATGCCGGCAAAGCAATTTATCCCATTGGACAGTCAGCAATTCAGCGCACAGGTTGTATCTCGACGCCTGAGTGCAGTCACTCCTAGCTCCGGACCACATTTCCAAAACACCCGTTTCTTTCGCTTCGAATTGCTGTGTTATAAGTGTTGTTTCTGTGTGAATTGTGCCTTAATATTCTTTTTTGGCGTATTTTCCAATCAGTGCAAATTTGATGAATATGCTGTGGCTAATTCCCGGGATCTCATTGACTGGACCAAATGCCATCTATGTCGGCCATCGTGGATTTGCTCTACGTTGGGATGCCCTCTCAAGCTACTTGTGCGTTGGATGTACCAACGGACGCCGCAGATTTTTGGATTACTGTGCTGGATTACAGTTTTTCTTCCGGATTACTCTGTTCTACGTGATTTTTCTGTGTGTATTGTACACCAATATCGTTCTTTTGGCGTATTCTTCAATCTGTGTAAGTTTGGTGGATGTACTCCAGATAAATTCGGAGTTCTCATTGCTTAGC
>CALYDF020005401.1:0-14397 GCA_944474145.2 Dicrocoelium dendriticum | reverse complement strand
CCGCTTCATGTGCTGGTTAATATGTCTGTCCGCACTGAGTCACGTCGGGGTCACCAATTTGTAGGACTAGTTAATACTAGTCCGAGACGATGCGCGGAATTAGGCGCGGATATCAGAAGGCAATTGAAGTCGGACACAGCGGACTGTATTCGATGGGCTACAACAAGAAGCGGACGGATGAAGCGAGGCAAGAGCATACACGTGAGCGCGGGAATTTACAAGGCAGTTGTGTGTCGAGCCGGATGCAGTTCATAATGGCCGTAGAGTCGGCATTAAAACAAAAAGCAATATTTTATGACTGGGTAATAAAAGTGTACAAAAAACAAGAAATATCTTTTGGGTTGCTACAGAGCTCCCCTCCTAGAAGGCTGAACGAAGAAGCCTTCGAAATCAACTGGTTGTGGATCCAAAGTTTGCAAAAGTTTCTGGTATACAAAGAAGATTCTGCTCGGGATCGAAAAAAATGTAGCCGAAAATTTGTATCCGCTGTGCCGTCCGGTCTTTATTATTTATTGATTGCAGGGCAGGGTGCATTTCGGCGAGCCGTTGGAGCGGGCTTGTCGGACTACAAAAATAACTGGCTAGTCCAGAAAAAGGCCGACAGGACCTCAACCTCCGCTGCTGCCAAACGGTGCGCTTGGGAGTGGTCTCTCCCCCCGCCGCACCCCGCCCCGCGCCATAACGACCCTCGTCCCACGAAGAAAACGACCATGGTCCCACGGAGAAGCGACCCTCGTCTCGCGGAGAAGCGATCCTCGTCCCACGGAGAAGCGACCCTCGTCTCACGGAGAAGCGATCCTCGTCCCGCGAAGAAGCGATCCTTGTCCCGCGGAGAAGCGATCCTCGTCCCGCGGAGAAGCGATCCTCGTCCCGCGGAGAAGCGACCAGTGTTCGCGTCAGGGTCCTCGAAAAGATTCCTCGTGTGGGCCAGTCGATCGAAGGGGAGGGTTGGGGCATGTAAAGACGAGAAATAGAAAAACACGCGCAGAAAACGCCAAAAAGAACAAACGAATAAGCTGCATGTTTAAACGTTTTTTGGTTTTTGATAATTTTTTTTGAAAAAGGTTTTTCGGGTTTTTTTTTATATTTTTGTGTTTTCAAAACGTTAATCGACCAAAAACGAGGCAAATATATACAATATCTACAAAGTTAAAAGTATTTACACTGTACATAGTCGGAGAAGCGGACGGGCTTACGCACCTCCCGACCACGGCGATTGGTCGTGGGAGGCGGCGGGCTAGATTCGGGAGAGGTTGGGACGGCTTGCAGACCGAGATCGTGGTCTGGTTGAACTGGACTAGGATGATGTAAGTTGGTGCGATGAGTTGAATAGTCTAGAATAATTTACACAGTCATATATGGAATCTCCAGGTCGCTACAGAGGTACTCTCACGAGGGCGTTTTACCTCACGTGGTGAACGGGTTGTTTCTATCTGAAAGAGAGATTTTCCCGTAGTTGTTTGCGGTGTCTGTGTATTCTGATGTCTTGTACCGCGACATTTATCACACAGAACTTGTAAAAACGATGTCGGATTACAAACGCTTTTCGAAACACGTCAACGGATAAGCCAATGCACGAAATATGAAACAAAACATCACAGCCGAAGCACCGAAGTGCATGAGGCTTATTTCCCACAACTATCGAACACGAACCACAAGTAGCTTGAAACGGCATCACACGGAGCCACTTGGAAATAAGGATTTTTGGCAGTGTGATTCCGGTACACACGGTTATAGGTGGATTCTCCTATGTCTTGGACGCTTTACCATACATTCTCCCACTTCCTTCTTTTTCCGATACAAGCAGTGGACTTCCATAGACCAATTTTTATATTCCGCTTCCTTTTTAACAATTTACTTTCATAGTTCAACTTTTCCACTTTTTTTCAACTTCGCAATTAGGCATGGTAAGAAGCAGTTTCTGGATTTTTGGAGATACTGACCTCTTTACGACACGTTGCGCAAGTACCCAATAAAACCTTTACTTTTTGAGGACGCAGAAACAGGTTGTCCTGATGAACAATAGCTAGCATTTGAAACCGCGCCAGTGGCGGATAGGACAGTCCCTAGCAAAAGTATTATCCAGCACACGCTGATCCGAAAATTCGCGACGTCCGTGGGTACAGTCAAGTTAAATTATGCCGTCGTTTTAGGTTTTCTCTAGGAAGTAATTTTCACACTTGGCGGGGTCGCTCCTCACACCTTAATGAGATATGATGTGCCCCAAGTGATTTAACGTAGGAGAAAGTGACATTTTGGACACCGTAGTATAAAAACCGTCACGCGCAGCCGATCTACTACCAGGTGCAACCGTCGATTATGCTTCTCAATTGATCGCCCATAAAGGATTATGCCATACAAACAAAGTAGGCAGCTACCAGATGTCAGACCCTCCAGGGCTTTCTGTATTAGTCTCAGAAATGTAACCGGAGAATTAACCAGACAAAACGGCGTCGTTTCTAATTTATATAGACAGTTGGCAAAAGTGAACGCCGATTTCTCACGGTCCTTGGGTCCTTATAATTCCTAGTAAGCACATACAAGATCCAACACAGAGAACCAGCATGAACCATGGAGTGTATCGAATGAACATCAATGCCGAGCAGTGGAAAATAGTCTTTACATGTTACCTCGTTATTCATTCATTATACATGGCAGCTAAAGGTGGGAAACACCTCAGTTACTGTGCCGCAATACTTAAAAGAAAAAAGGGAAAATGCAACAAGTGCAAACCAGCTGAACTCCCCTTAACGGATGGGCATCGTTTCGGTACCCTACCTGCCGGCTAATATTCAGCAGAAAAAATAATTTTATATGCGAAATTATAAAATGCTAAAAAATGAGATCGTGGCTGGAGGAAAGGCTAAGAAGGATGTGGTGGGACAACGAAACTCACAGCACGAACGCCACTGAGCTCGGCTCCTAGCCATATCAGCAAGTGTATCCCGCCAAATGTGTTCACCGTCTTTTGGACACCAACCAGGCAGACGAGACGCTCCAACAGATGCCAGCTCAGAAGTGAGGGCCTTCATTCCTCTCGACCAAGTCATCGCTTGGCCACCCCTCCGCTTCTTCCATCCACATCCCCGGCGCGCAAACAACAAACGTCGCGAGAGTCGGTGGACTGACATGCGTAACACGTGGCCGCGCCATCGGAGCTTGGTGCGTGAAATAATGGAGCTGAGCGGTTCAGTTCCTTTTCCTGTGCCGTAAACAAGGCGTCGAACACGCTCGTTGCTCATGCGGTATTCCCACCAGATGTGAGCTAAATTTCGAAACCACCGGAGGTCAAACGTAACCAGCCACTTTGTGTCCGCTGATCTAAGGGACCAGGTTTCATAACTGTAAAGTAGGGTCGAAAGTACTGCTGCATTGTAAACGCTACCCTTCAGGAAAAGAGTGATGTCGCGCCGCCGCCATAAGTGGCGAAGGTTAGCAAAAGCTCCCCGAGCTCTTGCTATACGGTTCGTGGTCTCATCTTCAATCCCACGGGCGCTGATACAACTTCTTAGGTAGTTGAATTTCCGAACGACTTCTAGCTGATCCCCATCAATAGTCAGCGTAAGAGGCGGTTCAGACCAACCTTGGAGGAACGCTTTGCACTTCGAGGGTGTGAAGCAAAGCCCGAAGTGACGGACAGCTAGTGCTAATCTGTCCAGTGCCGTTTGACTCGTTTGTGAGCAGTCACAGATTAGGGCAATATCATCAGCATACTCTAAGCCAAGAAGTGGTTCTCCTGGGAGCAGGTCCACATCTTCAAAGTCGTGTCCTGTGAACGCGCTTTCCATGACTTCGTCAATAGCGAAGTTGGAGAGGAAAAGTGACATCCTTGTCTCACGCCGCTGGGGATATTTAAGGGCGACGACAGCTGGCCGTAAGCCCTCACTCTGCCTGAACTATGCAGGTATAAAGCTGGTATAATAATTACATATTTCTCAGGTACACCTCAAGTACTCAGGTATTTCTCAGGCACACCTTTCCTGAGTAAACAGTTCCAAAGTGCACGTCTGTCCACCGAATTGAATGCACCTTTTTATCGAGGAACACGACAACTGTGGGCCGCCAATATTTGTGACGGTGCCCCAACAACTGACGCAAAGTGAAGCTGTGGTCAAGGCAATCAAGACGTCGACAAAACACGGCTTGCTCTTCACGAAGCTGGATTTCAGGAGTGTCAGTCAGTCTGTGATGGATGACAGAGGCAAACAATTTGGAGGCGATGGAGATCAGACTGATTTCTTTTATGGTTGCCGCATTCCGGTCGTGAACCTCTTTTTATAACTGGGACTATGACTGAGCGGCTCCGGACGGTTGGGACAGTTTCCCGCTCCCACAGTTTCACTAGTATCTCGTAAATATCATCCACAATAGCAAGTCAGTAGAATTTGAAAACTGGAAGAAGATCATCAGGTTCCGCGGCTATATTTAACTTCAACAGTGCGACCTCACGTTCGACATCTGAGCGAGATGGTACGTCCAAATGGAGAGCCCAAGGAGCGAGGCGATCAGTGGCCGGCGAGAACTCTAACAATTCCGACCGATTAAATTGGCTTTCAAAGTGCTCAGCCCAAAGCTGCGAACATTTTGACTAGTTGTGGATAGGCTGTCCACTCTCGTCACGTGTAGTTTTACTAACACCAGGTCTCATGCTGCTCGTTTTCCGATTCAGACGGAATAACTTACGATGGTTAGCAAGGGCAGCGGCCATTTCCATCTCTGAAGCACCATGAGGCCACCAAGATTCCGTTCTCTCTTAAAACTAACACGGGATTTTGCCCGGAGCTTTTAGCGACGGTGTCAAGCACATGTTCACTTAGTTTCGTACGGCCTTGAAACCACCCATGTAAAACATCTCCACAAACTCTTGCAGCATTGAGATTAACGGATAAGTATTGCCTGTGGCAACGTTAGCACGTCCAATAATTGGTTCAAGAACCGCCTTTTGGAAATGCGGCATTACTGAAGACGTGGCTGCAATAGTGTACGCTCCTCGACCGTCCTGTTGATGATCAATGACAGTTGGCGCAAGACTCATCAATACGGTCCCGCATCCAAGTGCAACTGTAAGACCATATCGGGTAAGGAAATCCATCCCCAAAATAGCGTCCCAGGTCAAATTTCGGCAAGCTTTAAACTTATGAGTGACTACCACCCCTCAAGTTTTACGCGTGCAGGTAGTGTAAACAATGTTCACAACGGCCCCGTTGGCGGTGGCAACACGAAGCTGCTGGCTGAGAACCGTGTAGACACGCCTAAAGCAATGGGCGATATCAAGGCGTTCCGCAAGGCTCAGTTCTAGGTCCGCTGCTGTTCGCCGTCTACGTGAATGAGTTGCCGGAGGAGCTTGAGGTACGAGCGCTCTTATTTGCTGATGACCTAGGGCTCTGGTATATTGTTGATATCCCTGGAGGTCCTGTGGCTCTTCAACTGGCTCTGGATAGACTCTGGGAATGGTCTGTCTTGCGGTTGCTACCCATAAACCGGGCAAAGTGTTCAATGCTGCCCATCGGAGCGTCGGATTCCTCCACAAGTTATGTGCTCGATGGGAGTGAACCTCCTTATATGACTCATCAGGTAGGTGTCGTCCACTGCTCCACATTACACTTTGGAAACAATTGGTAGAAGGCGGCTAGTAAAGGGTTCCGGATTTTGTGGTTTATCCGTCGACCTTTCGGGACCCTAACCACTAATATGTCTGTGAAGCTTTTCTCAGCGTTCGTGCGACCCCATCTAGAATATTGCGTTCAAACCTATGCACCATGCCTTGTCCGGGACAAAATGACACTAGAAAGGGTGTTGCGTGTCGATACTGTGTTGGCCGAGGGGTTACGAGGACAAAGGTACCTCGAACGCCTACGTAGTTTGGGGATGCATTCAATGCACCATCGAACAATTAGAGGAGACCTAACCTTAACCTACCGTATTTTGACCAGAATGGTTGGCCCTGATTTGTCCTGGCTACTTAGTCCTGCTAGATTATCTGGTCTCCACTGGTGTTGTATGAAGCTGCACGGACCGCGGTGCGATAGAGTTAGAGCGGAGACACGGTTATCGCGTCGAGTCACCGGGCGCTGGAACTCGCTTCCAGAATATATTGTCAAGGAAACTACGGTTGAGGGGTATGAACGCCAAGTAGATGCCCTTGGGTATAAACACGAAACTTTTCCTTCTTCCTGACTAATTCCCATCTTCATACTTCGACTCTATTTTCTGTACTTTCCCACGCCATTGGTATTATGCTCTTCCTTTAACTGATTTCCCTTACTACTTCCCTTCGATTTTTCGCTCTTACTTCACATAACTGGTTTAACAGGGACAGCTAATGTAAGGAACGTTGGCATAAATTGGTGGACCAGGGTGTTTTCGTTTTAGATTCATCAAGAAGTCGCAACACCTATCAAATCTTGGATCAAAGACTCGCTCTAGAAGGAACACTTACGAGATTCATCCAGTTCCATCTGAACTTGAAGGCGAAGTAAAGACCACGAAGCACCAGTTTCGATCAAAAATGGCACCCAAATATCATCTAAACACCCGGGTATGTTCAATGGGTTAGAGTGCGAATTGCTAGTGATGGTAGACGCCAAAAACTGATTAATGTGCAAAGCAAACGCACCTCGGGGTTTTCGAAGAGCGATAGGTGGTTTGTGGCCACGGCGCTGGGCACATCTGCCGAACCACTGACAGTATACACAGTTCTCCACGGGAGATTTCCATGCGGAAGAATGGTGCCTGTGATCAGCTGCGGGAGCGTTGGTCAATGGGCGTAAAGATGAGCAACTGTTGTTGGATTCGGTCGGTTTTTACATGCTACAGTAATTCCCGATTCCAGATCTATTCCAGAATCTCCTCCAATGAACGAGATAGTTTTAACGTATATTCGTCAGGAATTAACTGGTCGCCTAGGCCCATCGCGAACTCATATATGCAATCTCCATGACCAAAGTGTTGAAGATCTGGAAACACATTGTGAGCCAATATTCTGAGAGCTACGAATAAGGCATCTGCGTTCTCCGACGACAGCTAACGCCGGGCAAAGAAAGCGTCACGGTAGCATGCAACGGGGTGGGTTTTGGAAACCAAAGTTCGGAGAGTGCACCAGATCTTTCCCACAGGTGTAGTATCAGATACGCTGAAAGTTAGGAAAAGCGGCAACGTATCCTCGCTTAAGAAAGTGAAAATGTTTGAGCCAAATGACTTTTATGGCGCACCAGAGAGGCATCCAGTGACTTGGAACATTGTATTTAACGGGAATAACAGATCCAGTTTTACATGACACATAAAGTAAAAAAGTTGATGTCGGGTCTGATGAAAGGCCAAGCAACCTTAAAGTGGGTTGGACCCGCGTGTTAGCCGTATGTTTATCGGGCTCAAGCGGCATTTAAACAGAATACCCGCCGGCTCACAGCGTGACATCCCACCACGCCCTCCGAAACGGCTATGGGAAAGTAATAGGTAGAAGAAAAAAGGAAAGAAACTCCATCAAGTAAAAGACAGTTAGGTCAAGAAATATCGCGGTGTAGCTCGGCCAGATGACAGTCCAGGTGGGTCTTAAAATCCGCCAGTGGGTGCCAAGACTAGATTGGCAGGCAGAGCATTCCACGGTCGACAGTTTCGCAATGCGAAGTAGTGTCGTCTGTAGTTCAGCCGATTGTACTGATGTGTGGACCTCAGTGGATGGCCACGTAGGTGGCAGCATGATTGGTGCAGTGTGAGCAGGTGGCGAAAAGGATGTCCAGGGTTGGATAAGATCATAAATACAAGGATCAGGTCGCCACGCAAACGCTGGTACTTAAGCGAGTAGAGGCCCAGGCAGTGAAGTCGTTGTGGAAAATCTAGGTGCTTGCGACCTCGGACCAGCTTTGTTGCTCGATGTTGTGGGGCTTCGAGTATACGTTGATCCTTCAGCAACCAGGGGTCCCAAGCCTGAATAGCAAACTCCAAGTGGGGTCGAAGAAAAGCGTTGAGGAGGAGGCAGAATTTGCTAGGGTCAATTTGACCGAAGGCTCGTTCCAGCAATCCCACCACGCGGTTACCAGCAGCAGCTGCCTTCCGGCTGCTAGTGGAAAGACTCGTCTCGTCGTCTCTTTCGCCTGGATTGATCTGGTTGATACACGCTCCCAGGTAATATATAAGGGAAAAAGCGATGGGGCGGGTAGAAAGGATGCGACATTTCGAAGCGTTAAATGGTAGGTTTTTTTCTTTGGACCACTGATGTAGACGGTCGAGGTCCGTCTGAAGTGCGCGGGCATCGTCCGGAAGGTTAATTGTGTGCCCCAGCTTCGCGTCATCCGCATATAGTTGCAGCGAAGACTCCACTTGCGGTGTGGCGTCATCAATGAAGGCTAGGAAGAAGTGCCGTCCGAGCACAGACCCATGTGGAACTCCGCTTGTGGCAAGGATGCAAAGAGACAACGCTCCGTCGACGCGTAATTGGACGGTACGGTTTTGAAGGGACTTCCTGCTCCAGTCCCTCAAGCCCCTGAAATGACGTAAGACAATAGTTTCTGTAGTAGTATGTTGTGGTCTACCTTGTTGAAGGCTTTGGCGAAATCCAGGAATATAACATGCGTTTCTAGGCCATAGTCGGCGGCAGTCGTCCAGCTATACCTGGCAAGTTGCAGGTTACTCAGGCACGACCGTTGCCGCCGGAAACCGTGCTGGCAATCGTCAAGGTATTTAGTGAGAATGGAAACTATAGAGCGTTTCAGTGCATGAGTATGTTTATTATGATGTGTAATTTGCTGTTAATACACTGAGGTTAATTATAAATCAGTATACGGAATGGTTTAAATGCGTTACGGTGCTTAATCACTTTCCCGGTTCTGGCGATGGCAGCCATGGTGGGTGACTAGCGCCTTTCGACGTATATTCAAGGGTTCTTATCTGGACTTTTCAGCGATCCGTGAGGATGTAAAACGTTTTCAGATTGAAACGGCGACTTCGTTTTGTTCGTCGGACCGTTGTTACTGAGGAAGCTTACGAAAGGGAAACTGGGCAGGTGCTTCCCGAAGGCTGTTGGTGTCGAAATACTCGGTTTATGTGCGTGCATAGCAAGCGATTAGATGTTGCTGGAAGGCTGGTTGGTTGGAAGGTTGTTGGTTGGCTGGAAGGTTGTTTATCCGCGTGATAATTTTCCAACAGTTACCGCGGTTACGATTGCCCGGCTCGGTTCTCAGCGGTTTTGAAGGGGATGTTCCGAGATTGGATAAGCTTGTCTGCATGATTCGCACAATTTTAATGTGGGGAACCCTTGGCTGTATGCCAAAAATCCCCGGCTAACAACGGAACAGGAAAGCATGGTGCTTAACTTGATGAAAACTTTTCGCCGGACGCAGGAGAGGCGTGCATTTGTGAGCCTACAATATGACATTCGTTTAACGATTTGTATGACATACGGCGGCGTCATCGTAACGTTGGTGTCACGGAGGTGTAGGTGGTGACGCAGCTTTTACGAAGCAATGGTTAACTGAAAGTAATGCGTGAAGGAAATGAGATCCGGTACCTCGTTTTTGTCCCTTCCTGCATGCTGGAATTGGTGGGCCAATACAGGGAAGTAATTTTGGCGGACTCCACATATCAGATCAATTAGGACGGTTATATCCCGTTGCACTGTATGTTTTTGGAAGTCAGCGGCCTTGGTATCAGTTTTTTCATGCCCTGTTGCCGAATGAGACGGAGGATAGCTACCAAGAGGCGGTGAGAAGTATGCTGGAGTTGGCCCCTGGGGTTAACCTTTTGCGAACGCTGGTTATGCGTTTCCCACAGCCAACCTCGTTTTCTGCCAGGTACACACTATGCGTGACATGCAGCGGCGTTGTGCTCATTTTCCGTTCTGGAACATGGAGGATAAAAGGGCGGTTTAACCTGTTGCGTTAGTTGTTGTATACGCACGACTGCGCGCATTATCGTCTAATGGAGGGTGTAGGAGTGCGCAGCTGTGTATGCTTCCAGTACCCCCGTCGCATGTGGATCACTTTGCGGCTTAGCTGGGCGGCGCATTTGCTGAGGCATGTGGTGTTATTTGGGTACGACAGCACGAATCGCGTTGAAATTGAGAACAAGCGTTTGAAGAAAACTTTAAGTGAGCGGTCAACTCTGCTTCACCTGTTTCAGGTGATATTGCAGCGGTGCAGTGGCATTTTGGAGGAGAGGGAAGCGGTGCTTGCAAGAGATAAGCTGCGTATGTGCGACTTTGAGCAGCGTGTAACCAGTGGGCAGTTGATTTTGTGGAAGGTCCTCATACGCCCGTCGGCAGTACGTGCGGCACAACGCAATAGTTTGCATCCGTAGTGTGAATCCGGACGGCAGGTTTTGGCTAGTGGATGACGAGCGCCCGGACATGCAGCGTGTGCTGATAGAGAATGGCCGCTTTAATCGTCAGTGGCGCATTCCATGTGCCCACATTGTGCAGGTTGCTAGCCTGCATGCAGATGAGGAAGAGGTAGTTCTCCTTGGTTGCCGTTAAGTGCTGCCAGCGGAAAATGGAGAGGTGAACCTTTCGGAAGACAAGGAGAAACAGTGACGGACACGCAGATGCCATCCCGTAGTGATAGTGTCCTTGACCGCGCTGGAAAAATTCGAATTGTTCGTGATATCTTTGGTGACATAGAGGCGAATTTGTTGAGTATGGCCACGGAGGAGTTCACCCGCACGATGGGCGTAATGGCATGCTTCCGGCAGTTCCTGACGAGTCATAGTAATGTGGAAGTGTTTGCCCGTTCATCCAATGTGCAACAGTTGCGACGGTTATCGTGGGAGGACCTGCCTATGTTCCAAGGAGTTGATGTGGCATCTACTGATGCTGTTGCCCGGGTGAGGTTCCGGCACCTTTCTTTGTCCTTGAGGCATGTGTCGGTGACCCACGGTAACCAAGGGTCACGTTCGGGGAAGCAGGATCTGTGGTTTTGCAACGGATTGACAGTGAGGGCATGCATAACAAAGGCAAAGCATCTTTGGTACCCATGTGGTTGAGATTGCCGCTACCAGCAGCATGTCACGCGGATTGAAATTCCGTAGGCTGAAAACCACAACCCGCTAGGCACTGCACAACTACGTGGTGTACAAGGAGGACGACGGGTGCGGCGGATTCGGACAGCGCCGTTTGCGCTCTGTGTCAGCAGCAGGACGACTCGGCGTGTTGCGACCAAGTCTATTGGATAAGTTGTGATATATGCGCCAAATGGTTTCAACAAACATGTGCAGGATACCAAGGTGAGCCTGCATACATATGTATGCACTGCTGCATACATTTTGCATAAATTACATTGGATTTCTTCAGAGTTGCAATCCCCATTAATTCAAATGGTGCTTCGCAAACTTTCCCCTTCCTATTTCCCCTACATTCGGTAAGTGTCAACCTTGCCGCCAGTGGGCCTCCTCGCATCTCACGTCACTACCATATGAAGCACCAGTGATGGTTAGCCACAGGTAAGGTCCGAGTTCAATGATGAGTTTGCTTTCAGTGACCAAGTAGACTTGCGCCGTCATCTACAGTCCTGGTAACCGCTGCCACTAACCCTCCTAGCACCGGCTTGTGCTACCATATGAAACAAGAGTGATTCGTAGTCTCAAGTAAGATTGCATTTCAATAATGACTTTGCTTTCACAGCCGAAGTACAAATGCGCCGACTTCCGCCGGCATGGCTACCGTACTGTACTAATGGCCCGCCCGTCGTCAACTCCCTGTCACATACGTCTATTTGCCGACACCTGCCATAATACCGCGTCCTGTCATTTATCGCTTTCCAGTTTCGCCAACATTTTACATTCCTTAGAGAACGGACCAACGGCTCTTTACAGGGCCATCCCATGTCCCTATGTCTTGTTGTCTCACATCGCAAAGTCTGCAGGTTCCTTGCGGCGGACCACACTTTCAGTGGGCGGTTCTGTAATCTTCAGCCAATATATGGGTCTAATGCACCATTATGACGTGTGACGCAAGACTGCAAAAATGCGGACAACATGCTCGTCCATTAAGAACGTGGTATGTTTCTGTAATGCAGTTATTTTAACGATGAACTTGCAGCTGTAACCGTACATTGTTCGTAAAGATTGTTTCCCCATTTCTCTCCGCTTTTCACATTTACACACTCATTTCGCCCTGTAAAACCACATGATGAACCATTTTTCAGTATTCTCGCTTGGTGATGAGCGTTCGCAACACTCCCCAATTACACGAGAATAGTTACACATGGTTTGAGCGTCCATTTGTCCACCTGATAAAACCATATACACCCTTATAACCGCATTGCGTATATCAGTAACACGTGGTTCTGTGCATCGGTTCCTATTCCACCGAAAATTCGTTATTCCCAAAAGTCACATGCTATTCATTATGTTATGTCACCCTTCCCAGTAGCGTGTTAATTTAGAAATAGATTGCGACATACTTAAAATTGACCTAAAAGCGGCTGGATATTCAGTTAACATCAATAAACAAGGAGAACTACGTAATATTTATCCATAAAGGTAACACTTCCCGAATTCCAGCTCCCTTACTTCACCGCATTACCACAGTAACACAGTAAACCTTCCCGAAGCAATATTCTTTACATGTTTAAATGACCATGACCCCCTTTCCCCCGAATCCTTACCAACTCTGCACAGATTACATAATCCTTTTGATGCATACATACCATTATCTTATACGTAGTCATTTTTAATGAAGGAATCAGTAAGGTTACCTTTAAGGTATTTAACAGGAAATGGGCTAATGATCAAAATAAGAAACACTTGCAGCCATCATTCATAAATATACCAGTCCTCTGCGTCCACAATTGTGTACCACAAAACCTTTTAAAACAAAACGGCCAAGTTTCTTACTAGCAACATAACAATCCCAAAAACTCTTCGATATTCACTTTCACACTTATTACGCATCCCACAAGCAGTACTGCATACACGTACACAAATATAAATACACATATGTATACCTTACATATGAAGAAAACATTATCCCTCACAAACAACATTAATATATATATGGATGGCGGCATCCGGTTTCGGATTTGCCTGTCACTGTGGTCAGCCACAGGACGTCTGCGCCTACAGAGGGACCATGGGTGGCTTGCGCTGCACCACCCACAGCTCCAACCACATACCCCATATCCAGTGTAAACCCGAAGAAATAAGACCGGGAGGCATGCGGATGGGAACCACGTTTCATCAACGGAGCCGGCCCACACTCCTTCACAGGCAAACACAAGCACGCTGTATTTAGGGAATCAAGCGCACACAAGGCGGTGGCTGGACCGTAGTCCGCTCCACACTGACTGCATGGAACCACTATTTGATCCTAACACGGCCACAAGGACCGTGAATTCCGTCCCCTCCAGCAACGACCAGCTGTCTCCTGTAGCCACTAGGGACGAGGTAGTGGGTAATAGACAGGTAGGCACCTTGTCAACATGCACATCAAGCGCAGCCACACAGGGGATATCAAGCAACAGCCAACACTTGAAACGATAAGATGTAGTAAAATAAATCGGATGGTGAGTGCATATATGGAGAAATAACTATTCACTAAATGAGCGTAAAAGAATTGATTACGTGCGAATCCGCGATAAGTTCACGAAGTAAGAAAGTATATTTTAAGGAAATGCCAGAAACACGAAAATGCTATCGAAATTACCTGCAATTGGCTTCAGCATCGTGCACAGGTTTATAGAAGAGAGTACTGGTAGACATTTATAAGAGAAAGAAAATCATTAGGACAAAGGCTGGCTAGCCGAACAACCTCCTCGTGGTGTCAGCCGGGTGGTTCGGGTTTAACCCGTTGCAGCAAATAGTTCGGCGGCAGTGTTCCAGGACGTGGCGGGTTTCGCCTGGCAAGCGTTCTCCCTATAAAAAACCACAAATGTCTGCTTAACAACACTGTGACGTGGCGGTCGTGAATCGCCACAAAATAAAGTCACTGCCCTGTGGATATCCGGATAATACTATCCAACCCACGGACACCAATCTCCTACTCGCATATTGATGACGATATCAAACATTGAAGATTGGAGCGGCACAACTACAAGCACAAAATACACAGCTACATACACGCACACACACAATGACATACATACATACCCCCTACACAAACACAAACTGCTATGGCAAACGTATCGGATATTTGCACATGCTTGATCATGCATCGTTATGCCAAAATGATCATGCCTGTAAAGGCGTGCCTCACCTTGTTGAGAATAAAAGATTTATTTATTTATTTATTTATTTATTTAAGTTGAAAACCCACCAACTGAAATAAATAAACTTAGAATGCAAGCATGCGGTTACCAAATGGAATGCAGCGTGCCTACAAATGCTTCGCCGATTCTGCCTACGTTCGCTGCAGGATGCGTCGTCGCTTCGGTAGTGGCCCCGAGTGGCCTCGCTCATGGCTCACTAGGC